>JAWQEG010005406.1:0-50000 GCA_033782935.1 Petrolisthes cinctipes | reverse complement strand
ATCATTTGACATACTAGTGAACCAATTACAAGGCTTATCCTGTTTCATATTTGCTTGAGTTCGCTTAATACTCGATCAAGCTATTTCGAAGCGAGCCTGGATACATATTTTGGATTGCGAGTGTACAGTACAGTGTCTCAAAATAGTATCTGCTCTTCGGGGTTATTAGTTGTGAAATCATAGGTAAAGATTCACTCGTGCTGCTTTGGTATGGTTTGTTTAGCTAGGCAACGCTGGCATTAAAAACCAATTTCCTTAAATATACAATAGCTTTGTAGTCGCACTTCCGCAGTATGTGACAAAGTAGTTTATCACAATTCTGAAAAAATCGTTGTCGATAAGTGCTGCTGAAAAAAGGAAAGCGTAATATATAATATATTAATAAAGAACGGGGTATGAGTTGCGGTAGAAAGGATATTACTATCATGAACTGATAGTGAATGTGATGCACAAACTAGTATCATTTTTATGGATTCTAGTCTTTAGTAATTGATTCACATTTTGAATTGCATTCCGAAACAGAAATAGAAAAGCTCCTATTTGGGTGTTTTTGTGAAGTGATGTTTATTTTTCCAACAATCTAGTATTTGCATAACAATTACATAACTTCATTGTTACGTTACAGTCCGTAGTGACAGACGAGGACTTTGAATTGTTTCTATTTACATTATAATAAATTTACTATCATGGAGAGGGCCTATAATAATAATAATAATAATAATAATAATAATAATGCATTATGTCATAAGACATAAGGCAATAATGTCTTTTGTCATAAGGCAACTGGACTACCAGCATGTGTTATTTATTTACGGTCGTGTTCAGATCACATCGCTAAACAAAACAGTCCGGATACTTATTGGTGGCACTGTAGTACATGAAGAATAGAAAAATATATAAGAGCATACGGTACACAATCTGCGAACCTCTACCATCCTAAACACTTCTCCCACACAGAGAGGCCAGTCCCCGGGGTGTGTGGGGAGGTACTTGATGAGGGGGATGGTGACCTGGAAGAGTACTACCCCGACACTGAGGACGATGCTGATGGCTGTCACCCCGAGGAGGCCGACAGGTGCTGGGTGGCTCTTCAGGAGAACCTACTCTGCCACATGGACACCCCCATAGGACGCAACTGTACTATGAGGGACGCAGCTGACTTCTGTGTGTAAGTTGCTACTCCATTGTTCATACCCGTTACTAACTTCTGTGTGTAAGTTGCTACTCCATTGTTCATACCCGTTACCAATTAATTCTATGTGTAAGTTGCTACTCCATTGTTCATACCCGTTACTAATTTATTCTGTGTGTAAGGTGCTCCATTATTTACTCTAAGGAATATTATGGACTTCTGTGTGTGGGTTACTTCATTATTTACTCTGCAGGATGTTACTGTCTTCTGTGTGTAAGTTACCCCACTGTGTACTCTAAGTAATGTTACTGTCCTCTGCATGTCAATTACTCCATTGTTTACTCAAAGGAATGTTGCTGTCTTTTGTATGTAAGTTACTCCACTATGTACTCAAAGTTATGTTACTGACTTCTGTGTTTACTCTGAGAAATGTTACTGTGTAAATTACCCCACTTATTACTGATTGCCGCTGACTTCTGTGTTTATGATACTCGTTCATTGCTGACTGACTTCTTTGTGTAGGTTGTTCGATTATTTACTTAAAAGTTTTGAAGAGAATTTTTTTAAGAATAAAATTTGTAAGAAAAATATTTTTTAATAAGACCGATAAAAACAGACAGAAGATAAAACTTAACATAGAAATGTAAGAGTTATTGAGAAAAAAATCGAGTATACATTAGATACCTCTCTTAATTAATACCCAAGCATCCTTTGTAGAGTGGTCGGAGCTGAGACGGCCAGCCACGTGTTGTGATTGACTGGTTGTGAGTATGGTGCCGAGTCAGTATACAGTTTGTAATAATGTGTACCGGTATGATGACTCCATAGATACACACTATTATAATATGAAGCCATCCTACGGACACCACGCCATCGTCAACACCACGGATATTCTTCTTGCATACAGCCCATATATAGTTAGGAGGATTCAATATTCCGTCAAGAGTCCCTTCCCCTTTATTACTTATACAGGAGCCTGGACGATGCCCTGGCCTGCTGTGTTGACATCATAGACACCAGTTGCTCTGATGCTGAGGGTAGGGCCATCTTCGACGTGTGGCTTAAGGGTCTCCATGCAGTCTACAGCCACGTGTGTCTGGATGATGCAACGCTAGATATTGTTAATGGTACAGAGAGAGAGAGAGAGAATTTTTTTTTTTAATTGATGATATTGTTATCTATTTTGTTACTGATATTGTTTTGTTTTTGTTTTTTGGGTATTAGATATATTCAATATTGTCACTCTTGTCACCATTTTTCCTATACTAATGTTTATATATGCACATACTGTAGTTTTTTATATTACCATTATTGTCACACTACATTTACTGCTCTTGTTGCATTATTATTATTATTATTATTATTATTATCATTATTTATAGTAGTATTAGTAGTAGTAGTAGTAGTGGCAGTAGTAGTAGATGTTGTTATTGTTACTATTGCTAATGATTTTGCTGTTGGTGTTATTGTTGTTACTATTGTTTATGTTGTTCTTGTTGTTACTATTGTTTATGTTATTGTTGTTGGTCTTATTATTATTGTTGTTGTTACTATTGTTTATGTTATTGTTGTTGGTCTTATTATTATTGTTGTTGTTGTTACTATTGTTTATATTATTGTTGTTGTTGTTACTATTGTTTACGTTATTGTTGTTGGTCTTATTATTATTGTTGTTGTTGTTACTATTGTTTACGTTATTGTTGTTGTTACTATTGTTTATGTTATTGTTGTTGGTCTTATTATTGTTGTTGTTGTTGTTACTATTGTTTATGTTATTGTTATTGGTCTTATTATTGTTGTTGTTTTTGTTGTTGTATCAGAGTTGTTGGAGAGTGGGAGGTGTTGGCGGTTGAAGCGGTTTAGCAACTGTGTGGAGGAGATGGCTAACCTCACCCATGTCAGCGACCTCCTCACCACTCACCTTGACCTCCTCGCCTGCAGGTCTGTTTATCTATCGGCCTATATTTTTCTCTGTGTGTGTGTGTGTGTGTGATTTTTTTTTTTTTTTTTTTGTGACTAATTTTCTGTATAACTTTCTGTTTATTTTTATCTGTTCATTTTTCTGTTTATTTATCTGTCTATTTTTTTTTTTTTTATTTATCAGTCAAATTTTCTGTTTATTTATCGACTTGATTTCTGTTTATTTATCTGTTCAATTTTCTCTTCATTTATCTGTGTAAGTTTCTGTTTATATATATATCTGTCTAATTTTCTGTTCATATATCTGTTCAATTTCCTGTTTATTTATCCGTCGAATTCTGTTTATGTGTGTGTCTAGTTTTTTTTTTTATATATATCAGTCTAGTTTTCTGTTTATTAATTTTCTGTCTGTTTATCTATATATCGATCCACCTACTAACCTAGCTATTGTTACTACTATCTAAAGACTGGTCGCACATATTTAATCCAACTCAAACTCAAACCCGTTCCTCCATGATCCTTTTCCCATTTAACAAAAAAAACATAAGAAGGTAAATGACTAAACAGAATTACGTAAAACATGTATTAATGAGAGAGAGAGAGAGAGAGAGAGAGAGAGAGAGGAGAGAGAGAGAAGAGAGAGAGAGAGAGAGAGAGAGAGAGAGAGAGAGTAAACACCTCCTAAAATACAAAAAAATGTATATATGTACAATTGGACACATGAATTCGTGGTACAGCCCAAGTGAAATATGCTCTGCTCCTATACCAGTATCAGGTTACTTTGCGACCAATCGAATACACCAGCAGGGGCAGAAACCATGATGTGTGATGGCGACGATAAGCAATTGCCAGACATTGGTCCCTGAATACTGGAGAGGGACGAGCATCTTCCACCTGCTGGGCTGTACCGTGACTTCCTGTGGCCAGCTGTTCGTTCCTTCAGCCAGCCACAAAATCACCAAATCACCCGAGGTTTGAACGACTGAACAACAGAGGAAAAATGGTGAATTGTGTTTTGTCGCTCGAGCCTAAGGAGTTTTCATTCATATTGTGGTTGGCCGTGGGAACGAACTTTTCTACTCCATAATAGTGTACAATACAGTATGTAACACAAAGGTGCTTAGTGTAAGAGCTGTCGACATGTCCTATTCTGACAACGTGTAGCTATTACCTGGATGGATTAACTTGTCATGCCAGTTTTTACACTTTGCTACAAAATATAAATAGAACGACCGCGACTGATCCATGATGCTTATACCTGCTACACTACCTCTCTCTCTCTCTCTCTCTCTCTCTGTAGCACTTATCTTGACTCTCTCCCTCACCTCCGACTGATCCATGATGCTTATACCTACAACACTACCTCTCTCTCTCTCTCTCTCTCTCTCTCTCTCTCTGTAGCACTTATCTTGACTCTCTCCCTCACCTCTCCCTCTTTTCGCCTCCCTCCACCAGTCGCCTACAAGCTGCCATCGCCACTTGCACCGCCAACTCGGAGAAGAACCGTGGTAGGTGTCGTGGCAAGGGACAAGCTGTGTTGGAGGCCCTCGTTGCCTTCTTCAGTGCCACCTCCTGCGGCCTCAACCTCACCTCACCCACCACACCCACTGCCACACAACAGGTATTCATTGTGCACTGCATTTTCTTTAGGATAACAACACTAAAAAATTTCTTCTCCTACTCCTTGTTTATTTCAAAATATTGTATCTGACTTGTTTGTAAAATAGACATAGACATACGTATAGCTTATAGTCCTTACCATCTTTTCTATTATAAAATCCATGCTAGATTTTGCACACTACATGGTATCTTTTCCTTTTTGGTTAGCTTCGACAGGAGGGAGTAGTGGGAAGGGAGGAAACTTAATTCTTTACTATACTTTCCCTCACCTTGTAATAGACTATAACTATGGCATCGCGTAATCAATCAGGCAGCCTTGAAAGGACCAGTAGGTATGTTCCTGTTTGAATGTCCTTTGTATATTACTACTACTACTATTACTACTACAACCACTACTACTATTCCTACAACTACCACTACTACTACTACTACTACCACCAATACTATTACTACTATCACCACCACCACCACGACTACCACTAGGCCTACTACTTCTTCTACTACTACTACTACTACTACTACTACCATCACTACTACTACTGTAGTAGGCAACCTTTATGTATATGATTGAGCATATTCCAGGTTAGCAATAAAATATAGTCCCATAATCATATTCCAGGTTAGCTTCCAGGTTAGCTATAAAACTTTATATGCAATGTCAAACCTGAAGAAATAAATAGACTAGACCAACACAAACTTATTTGCCATTAACCCCTACTACTACTACTTCTTCTACAAAATGCAACAACCACCAATGCAACAACAACAACAACAACCACAACCACCACCAGCACCAATAATACCACTACTACTACTACTACTACTACTAATACACTACTACTACTTGTACTACTTCTAATACACAACTACTTCTTCCTTGTTCACCCCTTCAGAAGTGTCCGGCAACAGGACCCTCATCACCTCAGCCTAGAGTAAGTGGTAATGGTGGTGATGGTGATGGTAGTGGTGGTGATGGAGTGGCCGTGGCTGTGGTGGTGACGATAGTGGTGATGGTGGTGGTGATGGCTGTGGCGGCGCTGGTGCTTGGAAGATACGGGATCCTCACCCTCTACGTCTCCAAGCTCAGGTACCGACGAGCTGATGCTGTAGGCTCTTCTGATGGTGACGGTGATGGTGATGGAGGGGCTCTCTACAATAATTTCTGAAACATGTCTGAGAGTGACCATTTTATTATTATTTTTTTTTTTTTAACAAGTCTGCTGTTCCTGTGACAATTTTTGAAACATGGTGAGTGATTTTTTTTTAACACGTCTGCTGCTGAGTGAAATATTTTTAAACACGTTTGCTGCTGTGACAATTTTTTTTTTTTTAACACTTCTGCTGCTGTGAGGAACATATTTTGAAACACGTCTACTGCTATGAGTGATAATGGGTTCCTAACATGTCACTAGTTCTTGTGGCGTCAAATACATATCCATAAAATTACTGCATGGTGAATACGTGTACCGAGATAGGATGACCACAACCATTTCTAAACTCACCAATCAATTATGCTTGAAATTGCTAAAATGATTATCTGCAACAAGTCTGGAACGCGTCTGCTGTGATATCAAAACATGTAACTTCCAATAATACAATAAAAAAAATACTACTTTAAACTATGTCTGCTATAACCAAAACTTCAACAAGCTCAAATTTGAACACACTTAGTCGGTAGTGTAAAAATTGTGAGTTTTTAGGGAGTATTATACTTTTGGTACATTGGACCTCAGTGATTCCTCCAAAGTATGTCAGATTCTTGGAAAATACTGCACCTTTCGTTCTGAGAGAGAGTATCTGTCAATATGTTTAAATATAGTTAGGTTGTTGTGAATTGCCTCAAATAAGTGTATAAATTAGTCAGTTTGGGTATGTTTTTAAGTAGGATACAGGAAAAATATCTTGAGTGACCAAACCACATGTTGGGCATCACTATGAAACCGTGTAGGTTACTCTTGGGGAATATACCCTTCCCAGTGACGTCACCAAGGAAAGCTATTGGATTAGGAAGCGTCTGCAGAGAGTTGGCAACTAGATTGGCATATGTTTGACGATGACGTAACATAAACCAACTCTCTGCAGACGCTTCCGTTATTGTACAGTACCATGGAGGTATGATATAGAGGAGGCGGCATGACGTCACAAAAGTCAGCGGTATTTAATGGGTTTAAGTACTTCTGATAATATACAGAAATAGATAATTTTATGCAGTTATCATATTATATGGAACAAATTCAAGTCTCTTTCTGGCTCTACTTATAGTTTATATGAGAAATAAGAGCATAATTATAATGGGTTTAAAGCGGCCGGGGCAATGTTTTGAGTCAATGGGGGGTAGGGTTATAAGCTACCTCCATGGGCTGTACTATAAAGGAGGCGGCATGACGTCACAAAAGTGAAGCCAACTCGCTATTGGTCGGCTGTCTCCCCTACTCCCCATTGACTCAAAACAAACCTCAGCTGATCACGTCGGACCATCAACTTCACCAACATTCTTTGCCATTTTTTATAATAATACCGGCGTGTTCAGCATATGGGTGTACCCAGAGAGACAGGAGTCTTTCTACTACTTTTCATAGGTATGTTAAGAAAGTCATACTGAAAAATATACGACAGAAATGGACAAATCAACGAAGTGAAATTCATCACCTGCCTCACACACCGTGACACCCATGTCTTGTAGAATATTGATACTGTACACACAAAAACTGCAAAGCCAAGGCTATTATAGTGTTCTGATATTAACTGTTAATGTATAACCTCACGTATATATGGCATTGACTGGGTTATAAAAGATAAACTGGCTCCATTCTTGTGCCCAAGTTAAGGTTGGCCTGTAGGATAACTCGAGTGTTGAGAGATTGTATTATGAATGTTTTTATCATATTTCATAATGTTTTAAAGATATTTAATTTATAATTGTGTTTACTATGTAGACTATTTAGTTGTTGAGAATTTAGGTCTAAGTTATAGTACCGTAGTCTAAGTTAAGCCAATGTGCCAAAAGAGTTTTTATAATTGTGAAATTACGGCCTGGGACTGATGAGTAAAATTAATGTTTTTGCGTGAATCAGAGTGAACTGGAACTGAGGAAGTGATGACACACTTTATGTAGTAACATCCATGCAAGCCATCGTGGTAAGATTCATATGTGGCTTATAAGTGGTAAAATGTGTTTGATACAAGACACCACCACACCTGAGTGTGAACTCTATTACATGACAGTACTGGGTGTTACACTGTACATCTTCACTACACATCACATATCTCCAGTACCCTATACACATCTTCACACACACCACACATCTTCACTATCCTATACACATCTTCACTACACTATACTATCCTTGGTACACATCATCACAACACACCACACCTTCACTACACATCACACATCATCACAACACACCACACCTTCACTACACTATGTAAATCTTCACTACATTATACACATCTTCACTACACTATGTAGGCTACATTTTCACTGCACATCACACATCTTCACAGCACACCACACATCTTCACTACACTATACACTTCTTCACTTCACTATACACATCTTACTGTATATAATCTTATTTATATACTGTACTTAAAGAGTGACATAAGGCCTTCCAGAGTCTCATACTATAACTCTTTATGTAATTAATTTTATTTGCATTTGTACAGTTGCCCACACATGAAGCTGTTATGGCTCGTTATTTGTGAGGTGCTTGGCTACTATGAAAGGAAATTTTAGTGAAAAAAGATGTAGTTTGTTAACAGTCACAGTAAAATATTATTACTATCTGCTTGTCAACAAACTATAACTTTTGCTCACTTTCCTTCCTGTTGTAGGTATCGCGCAAGTAGCGAGGCATATCAGATTCATGTGTGGGCAACTGTACTTGTTCTTATTTCTCTGTAACTTATAATACTGTCTGTGGGTTAGTATGTAACCTATTACCTTCTCTTTTACTATACTTTTTGCATAAAATAAACTTTATTCATTAATTCATTAATTCTTTCATTCATACTCCTCCTAGGAAAAGTTTGCGAGAAGAGGTATAATGCTCTAGGAAACAGCGGTATTTAATGGGTATAAGTACTTTTGATATACAGAATTAGATCATTTTGTGCAGTTATATATGGAACAATTTCAAGTCTCTTTCTGGCTCTAATTATAGTTAATATGAGAAAATAAGAGCATAATTATAATGGGTGTCAAGCGGTCGGGGCAATGTTTTGAGTCAATGGGGGGTAGGGTTATAGGCTCCGCCCCTGGCTTCACTTTGGGTGTACAGGACAAGCGGCTCATGCCGCCTCCTCTATATTATACCTCCATGGGCTGTACACTCGCAATCCATAATATGTATCCAGGCCACAGAGCTATACACATAGAGCGCTTAACCCCCCCCCCCCCCCCTGGCGTGTCACCACCGGAAGTGGGTTGGCGGCCATGACAGATAGCCCTTCCCCTCAACCCGCCAGCCTGGTAGCTTATGCCAGGGTAAGATATTATTTCATTTATTCGGTCTTTTATTGATGATATGGTATATTAACTACCTTATAGTGACTCACAATATATGAATAAGTATTTCTTTAACCTATATATCAGTGAATGGCTGATTAAATATAAATACATTTCGGTTAATAGGTGAAATGAGTTAGATAAACAAAACTATCGTTGGCTCTCATCCACAGTCACCTTCTTATAATATAGATATACAACATACTTAATCTCTATTATGATAAGTATTTTATGTTCACATTGTTCAGTATGAATGTATGTATGTCACACTAGAGTAATATGTGTGTATATATGCATGTCACACTAGAATGTGTGTATGTATGTATGTCACACTAGAGTAATATGTATGTATGTATATATGTCACACTAGAATAATATGTATGTATGTATGTCACACTAGAGTAATATGTATGTATGAATGTACAGCCGTGGTCAAAAATAATCATCCATATAGGAGTAACTCACGTAAGATTTTGACAGCTTCCCTCTGTTCCTTAGCTGATAAACATTCCAATAAATAGGTATAGTGCCATCGTTTAATTTAATACAAACAGCTACACACTACTTAAAACAATAAAATAGTATGTGAACATGAAAACATTACACAGTAAATTGTTAAAGTTACCCATATGTGGATGATTATTATTGACCACGACTGTATGTATGTATGTCACACTAGAGTAATATGTATGTATGTCACACTAGAGTAATATGTATGTATGTATGAATGTCACACTAGAGTAATATGTATGTATGTATGTAAGGTAAGTGGAGGGAGAGGGAGACAGATTACAGTTATATATATTTGTCTTGTTTAATAAACCAGTTTAAGTTTAATTTCTTTGCATAATTTTCCGTATGGACATTATCTTAGCCTTGTTAATTGAATTAACAAAACCTGCATAATTAAATAACAAGATACAATGCTTTACAAATCAGGGAAATGTCAATAACTGTGGATAGAAACAAACTATACAAGTACGTACGGGAGTTAAAAGCGCGCGCCAAAGGGCTATTCAAAATGGCCGCCGACTTGTGACACTCCTCCCCTATCTAATAACACAGAGTTAAGCGCTCTATGTGTATAGCTCTGTGATCCAGGCTTGCTTCGAATGGCCTGATTGAGTATTAAGCGACCTCAAGAAAAATATGAAACAGGAAAGGCGTTGTAATTGGTTCACTAGTATGTCAAATGATTCGAAACTTCAGCAAGACCTGGATACAAATTTTGGATTGCGAGTGTACATACAAATACAAAATTGACTGATTGTGGTGCTTCCATCAAAGTTATTATAGTTTTACAATAAAATATATGATATCTATTAATAATTGGGTTTTAAAACTGGGTTATGCAGTCTAAAAATATGAAATCTGATTTGGTATTAATATATTCATGCATTTTCGAAAGCAGATTGTTTACAACCATTGTTGCCAGGTGCGGGGAAATTTCCTGTTTTAGGAAATTTTGAAGTCCACACACACACAGGGAATTTTCATAAAGATTGTTCAATAGTAAACAGGGACATTTCTACCAGACATAATACCGTCAATGTTCAAGGGTAAACAGGGAATTATTGAGGCAAAAAGGAAAAATCTGATGTTGAAGTTGGGGAAATTTCGTCAAGCAAACCTGGCAACACTGAGCACTGTGATTATTGTGGTTGTGAACTTGTGTTAGATCAATAATTGTGCTTTATTTTAATGTTCATATGAGGGTTCTAGTAACTGGGTTTTTATTTTATGGCCAATGAGAATATATTGAAAATCACGTGTACTGTAAATTATTATGAAAAGGAGATTATTGAAACGTACTTATATATAATTTGTTAAGGTGATAAATTTGTGGTCAAGGTGATAAATTAATTGTGACCAAAGTGATATATTAATTGTCAAGGTGATTTATTAATTGTCAAAGTGATAAATTAATGGTAAATATTGAAGGAATTACCGTTATTGCGTACGGTTTTTCTACCTTCATTACCCACTATTTTAGACCATTCTAAGACTCTTTTCGGTATTTATTGAAAGAATTACCGTTTTGCAGCAGTGTTGCCAGATCCGGGTGGGTCCCAGTATTTTACCCCTGTCATTTATTGTACTTTATCACGATTATTTCCCGGTAGTTTGCACAGGTTAGGTCCCGGTAGTTTGCCCAGGTTAGGTCCCGGTAGTCTGATGCGGTCTAGGTTACGTTAGGTCAGGTCAGGTAAGGTCAGGCTAATTTCAAAATGCCCCATTTGAATATGCCCTATTTTGGAAATGAGGCATCTGCGGAGAAAATGCCATATAAGAAAATAGTCTTAGAATGGTCTAAACAAGTGGGTAATGAAGGTAGAAAAACCGTACGCAATAACGGTAATTCATTCAATATTTACCCTATTTTCTTCTATGGCATTTCCTCCGCAAATGCTCCATTTCCAAGATATTCAAATGCGGCATTTTGAAATTCGCCTGACCTTACCTAGACTGCATCAGATTACCGGGACCTAATCTGGGCAAACTACCGGGACCTAACCTGGGCAGACTACCGGGAAATAATCGTGGTAAAGTACAGTAATTGACCGGGGCAAAATACTGGGACCCAGCCGGATCTGGCAACACTGCTACAAAACGGTAATTCTTTCAATAAAAAACAAATTAATTGTCAAGGTGATTTATTAATTGTCAAGGTGATATATTAAGTGTCAAGGTGATAAATTAATTGTCAAGGTGATATATTAATTCTGAGGTGAAAATGTGACCCAAGATAATGATGTGACCCAAGCTGAACCAATCCAGGCATGTGTAAGTACCTCTAAATCAAACTATTCCAGACATTTCCAGAAAGTAGTCAGTGTATGAAACTAGTTTTCCAGAAATTACAGGTTATTTGGTAAATTTACAGAAGTACTGAGTTCATTATATTGCATATTTTAGTATCATTACCCACTATTTTGGACCGTTCTAAGACACTTTTCATCTATGGTGTTTCTCTCGGAGATGCCCCGTTTTCGAGATATGCCCCATTTTACAAACATAATTTGGAAATTAGTCTGACCTAACCTGACCTGACCTAACCTAACCTAACCTAACCTAACCTAACCTAGACCACAGCAGACTACCGGGACCTAACCTGGGCAAACTACCAGGATATAACCGGTGTAAACTATCATAAAGTGACTGGGGCAAATTCCCAGGACCTAACCTGATATGGTAATACTGCGCAGCCCTAGCCAAGAACACAGTACTTCTGTAATAATACCTAATCTTTTATTATTTACTGTATTTTTAATGAGTTAGCCTAGGCTGAGGTTTGGTTGTTATAGATATATAGCTGCATTGTGGTAAGGTTAGTAAAAAAAACCCTGCAACATTGGAATGAAATGCAATTACTTATTATTTCATATATCTTTTTATGTTTTTTGGTTGATAATTGAAAATCATTGAACTCAGATATTGTAAATTTTTATGTCTTTATTATTTTAATCATCAAAGTAGAAAAACTAGAAAAGGTTATTTTAATAATGTACCATGCCATCTGAGATGAATATGAATATATCTGTATATCTGATTTATGCTACCGTATATATGCACAAATACTGTACAGTATTAAAAACTTTCTGAGGATAGATGTGTGGTACTGGTATCAGTTGTGACTACAATTGTGAGATTGTTTTGTACAATAATGATCCTATTTTTCCCAATTGGCTAATGGTACTAAAATCATAACGGTATGTGATTCTAGCATAACAATATAATAAAACTCTACCCTTGAAGCTACCGTACTCATAAATTCATATTTTGAGTTGAAATATAAGTATTTCCATAGAGGAGTGAGACACATACTGGTACTGTATTTACCCAATAAGCCCACAATGCTGTGTGTATAAGTATACTGTATATAAATTACCCCAGCTGGAATTTGAATCTGAGACCAGCGAATGTGACACAAGGCTTAGTTTCAGTCACTTGCCTGAGGCTAATTTCTTCACATAGTGATGTGTATATTATATGTGGCTCAGTTATTATAACAGTATGAAGCCTGTAGGGTTTATATAGCTAATGTTATTATTATGAAATGAATAATAATTCATCATTGATGCATTAAAAGAAGCTTAGTTGGTGGTATGCTATAGCCTAGGCTATATCTTAATTTGAAAGAGTGATAGAGTAGGTCATGCTGATTTGATGTAGGTCTACAGTACTCTACAGTACCAGTATAGTAATTGTGCTATAATTATGTTCATTTCTCTTTTCCTAGTGAAAATGTACTGTACTTGCTCCTTCATCCCATTCTCTTCATCTTTCGGTAAATGGAATACGGTATAACACTGAGAAATAACATCAATCATTCACGCAAATAGGTGCCATAATTACTGTATCTATATAGTTTAAATATTGGAAAAAGGGGAAAACCTAGGAAAATATGGTATCAGTACTGTATTGTAAGATGTGCAGAGTAACTCTGTATGAAAATGTTAATTCGAAGAGTGAAGCAAAAGAATGTAAAAATATGTAAATATCATAGGATAAGGTTTTACCTGTAATGGTGTAAATTGTCCGGTGTTTGTCTAAATTCAATATATGATTTTAATTCAAGGTGAAACTTTTGTTCTTTTTTTTTTAGTTAACCCCTTAACCGTGGGTTAAGTCGACACCAGCAAGTGTGAGTAACCGCGGGTGACGACATAGTCGACGGTGCAGTTTTTATATTTGCGTGCCTCCTGACATGCTTGTTTATGTTCCCAACAGAGGGTGTATGTGCCTAGGGCCCTAGAGAATCCCCCAAGTCAAGCCAGCCACAAGCAGTCAATTTGGGAAGAGCAGTGAGCGTGTGAAGATGTATTTTCAGTGCACTGTTATTGTGCTAACTACTGTACCATATAATTATGTACTATCGTGGACATATATTTCGAGCCCCCTTCCTGACTGAGAGACTTGATTTGAGTTGGTAACATTGTTGATATCTCTCTCTCTCTCTCTCTCTCTCAATGTTTCCCGTCTTATGAAGTAAAGAATGTGAAGCTTCGTGAACCCTTCGAGGATGATTGTTTATTAACATAATATTTCATTATTTCAAAGTCAGATGATATTAATATATATCTGATTACGTATTCTCAAAACACAGTGCAGTTGTCATTAACTGAATAAGTAACGAGTATATTATACCTTCCTTCTCCCAACTTTGTTGCTACCCTCTCCACTTCTCTCATCTCCCTCACCCTCACCCTCCCATTTACTGTAGGCTATTCCCTAATCACCTTCCCGCCTGCCTCACTCACTTCTTTCTCTGACATACAGTAATCACCCTCCACCCTTCATTTTGACACACCTAAAGAGGGCCCAAGGTGGTCCGAAACTTTGTTTATGTTAGCAGTAGTTCATGTGTTGACTAGACCCAGAAAGGTAAGTATGATGTGTTGACATTTGGAAGAGGACAGCAGCGGACTCCAGTACGGTAATTATTGCTGCTGTAGGAGCCAGACAACCAATCAGTCGCAGTCACAAACGACCCAGCGTGGCACGCAAGGTAGTGATCGGGTGCATGTCCCGAAGGTATTCCATTGTAGCACTGAAACCAGTTTTGGTAGGAAATTGCGAGATCTGGCACCATCGGAGCACATTGCAGCTTGTGCCAAGATGATTCTGCGGATAAAGAAACGAAAAATATAAAACAGGACAGTAGATTTAATGTATGAATTGTAAGAAAGCTTGACTTAAGGTGAGTTGATTAAGGAAACGAAATAGGTAAATGACTGCTATGAGATAGGATATTTAGCTATTACCCCGTGTGCTACGAACCAACAACCGTCAGATTAAGTTTCCTGTACTACTGCTAGCAGTACTAGGTTGATTGTTCATAGTACGGCAGACTAGGCCTTCCTTAAAGCAAATAAAGGCTTACATAATTTTGTTCCACTGCTTAGGGTTGGTTATTAATATTTGGGATAGCAAAATTAGGCTATAGTACTTTATAGTAGGGCTGGACAAGAACAGTTTTCTTAGGTACTCACGGTTCCATACTCACAACCAGCCAATCACAGTACACTCTTGATACGTAATCTTTGACCAGAGACGAACAACAGGCACCACACATACCCTACATTCGAACTCAGCCTCTATAGGTGTACTGGGTGGGGAACTGAACAATACCAGGCGATTTGAAGCTTTCTGCTCCTCACACTTTGGTCAGAAATTATGTGTCACGTGTGTACGTGGGAGCCGCCTCAGCTCCGCACTAAGGATGTATTATGAGGAGTAACTAGTGTACAGTGTATATTACATTTTTTCTCTTATAGTCTACTCTTACAAAGTTTGGGTAACAAAAATGTTTGGGAAAAAATTTGGTGGAACAAAAATATTTTGCAAAATTTTTTTGTAAGTCAAACAAACACTGTGTAAAACGTGTCGTACCGTAGCGCACATAGCCAATGTTTATATTATCATAACTATTTAACGATTCTCAATCAGAGTTCTTGCAGCTCACATTTTTTTTTATTATATGCATCGGTAATCACTACTGAGGAACTGTCCCAGGACTGCCTTGGTGGAACAGTTGGAACCGGTTCTAGAACCGAGTCTTACCCAGCCCTACTTTATAGCACTTTAACGCCCGCATTCCACTAAGAAATGTGAATTTTAGTTAAATGTTGGCTCATTAAAATTAACAGCATCACGAAGCAAGATAGATAAAAACTCTTTACCATATTTCATCCCCACGACAATATGATAGTCTGGACACGAATCTGTGTTGATAATGTTGAACTCTGCTAAGGTGACGCTGTCGGTGGTGAGAGGTGAGGTAGGAGTAGTTACGAGGATCTTGACGTTATTCACTATGCCACCAGTGCTGCTATTCATCTCAGACACCACACAATAACCAAGAGGAGAGCAGAGGAAGTCACCAGTTGATGGCACGGCTTCCAAACTGTACCGTTCGATAGTGATATCCAATTCCAAGGTTGAGGAGGTGGTAGTGGTTGGAGTAGTAGTAGTAGTGGTGGTGTTAAAGGAGGGTGTGGTGGTGGTGGTGGTGTAAGTGGATCCATTTGGGATAACTGTCGGAAGGATGGAACGTGATTTTGTTAATAGTCAGATGGAATTTGAAGCAAATTATTTATGCCTTAGCCTAAGCTGTAGTCTAGGCTTATTGAAGCACATAAGTACTATATGCAAGAGTCGTCAGTCCGTCGTCAGACTAGGCTATAATGTATTGTACTGTTATCAATTTATTGACAGATATATACGGTAAATTATTAATTTATACGATTTATTATTTTTAAATATATTATATCTTGGCTTTTAAACAATTTATCAACCTTGTGGCATTATTACATAAGCGATACCCCTCAGCTTTAGATCGTGACTAATTATGTACGGCTACACATTATTATATGCCTTTATTATACAGTATGACTTCCTTTCAGTTGACGTGCAGTCTACAGCTGTTGGCATTAAGTTTTCCCTGCATCCGATTGGGTGAAGACTTTAAAGTAGTGAGGCCTAACTATGCAATTCACTGGACAAATACTCACCTAGTCTGTAACAGATGGAACTTTGGTTGTTGTCTGGAGTGGTTAGAATTTGGAAGAGTTGACAGGTGAGGGAAAACCGTTGTGGCGGGTCCTCTATATATACCGGTACTTTGGTCACACTGAAGCCAGCACACATCCCCTCTCCTGCAGGTCAGCCAGTACATTACAATACGGCACAGTACAAAACATATGGTGCAAGGGGAGAGGGCTGGGCACTATAAACATTCATAATATTGTTGAATATTACAAATAAATGTGTTTTTTACCTATTTTACTGATTACATTACTCCTTGGTGTCTAGTAATATCCCAACTATCGATTCGCATACATTACTGCTGCTGATTACCTTGAGTGCAGGTGATGGCGCAGGTTAGGGTACTCTGAACCAGGAGGGTGTGGTAAGGTTCCCCGCAGCTCCCAGGGCCAATGCTCTCGAACTTATGGCTCTGAATGGACAGTACACCCACCACACCCAAACACAACCACACCCACATCCAGGCACCTCTCATATTCACTGCCACTCCTGTCGAAATCTAATTGAAACATTGTGTTGTTTAAATGTAAAAAACGTATATCATAGGTAACATACAGTACGGTATTCCAGTGTGGGAACGTAAAAAAATTAAATGCTTACAAAGTCAAAGTAACACACAAAATAAGATTAACGTCATTTATGCATACAAATTTTTACTTATTTTCTTCAGGAATGAAAGAAAAGGGAATGAGTTCAAAAGTACAGTACCGTTACTATGTCATATACAGTATGTGCTAGGCTCGGCTACTATATCCTAGAGGTGGTAACTGATGAATTAACAACAGAGAGCTCCTGTTATCTATCACCCAACAAGAGGTTATACATGAACCCCAGTGAACTAGGCTACTACACCTGCATGAAGCCGATGAAGGGTATGGAGACTACCCGAAAAGGCTTAAATATATATGTCATGTTTTAGTGACGTCACCATGTCACTCCTCCCACAAAAATGGATTATCGAAATCGTATTGCCTCCCATTATTAGCTGAGCAAACTTATTATGTACTTTAACTGTATACAACATGAATTCGTGATTTTGCGTCCCTTACTTACAAATAGGTTTGTGTGGTAAATTGAGGGTAAACTCATTCATTGTATTTAAACTGTGAACAGCATGAGAGAGAGCGAGCGAGCGAGCCTTTCTCCTCCTCCTCAGACATACACAAAGGCAGAAAATAGTAAGTTACACAATAGAGAAGCATAAAACAGGAGTGTTCTGAGATCACAACCCTCCACCAAGGCTGAGCAATGGATTATTTCCCCCTCCCCAAATACTATAAAAGTCTAAGGGAAAACCCAGTCGTTTTTCACTTGCTCTTAACGGTGACAAGTAAAGTATAATAAAATATTCTTGGATCCAGATCAAAATCCTTATTTCGCCCAAAACAAAATTATCCGTTGTCATTCACGAGGACCACCTGTAATAAAAGCTTAATTCACATCCACACTTAACATTTGCATAATCCTGCTAACAAACGGACAGATATACGGACAAAAACAAAGAAACCGGTCTAATCCCTCATTGATTATATTTTCCCGAAAACTAATAACGCGGCCGCAACAACTCCCCCCTCTCTCTCTCTTTTTCTTTTTTTTTCTTTTTTTTTTTAATGTGAAAAATTGGATCAAATGACTAGAAATTAAGCCGTTAGATGTTGACAAAGTTTATTCATTCGTAAACCTCCTCCTCCACTACCAACCCTATACAACCACAGTGTATTCTACTCCTGAAACCTGTGTGTTAGGCTAAGGGGTTAGTACAGTGTTGATAATTCTGGAGCAACTGACACCTCCAAACTAATCAAAACAACAGGACACCATTTTTTTTTTTTTTTTTTTTTTTGCTAATCTAGTCCTGTTTGGTAGTATGCTTTGGAGGAATTACGACGCTCTAATCTAATGTACTGTACCAGAAGTGTATTAACCCCTGAGGCTAATAATAACGGTAAAATTTGATGCATCACTGTGAGACAACTTCTAAACAACGATCGACCGGTCTTGAAAGTAATTCTGTGGTGTTGACGACAGGGTGAAATATCTGAGTTTATATGAGGCTTTTCAAGTTCTTTACATAGTTGTTCGAGTGAAATACTTCCAAATTCACGACGACAGGGTGAAATATCTGAGTTTATATGAGGCTTTTCAAGTTCTTTACATAGTTGTTCGAGTTAAATATTTCCAAATCATGTGAATGTAAGTAATCGTTAAAACGTTCTGGGGAGCAAAATTGGAAAAAAATCACCACCATCTATACTTGTATGTATGTGTATTGTTGAAGGTAATATCCAGGGTGGTTGTGCCATTATAATTCTGAAACTTTAAAAATGAAAGGGAATGATCAGAATGAGCGAACGGAATGAATAGAAAGGGAATGCTAGGGAAGGGAAGATATGTAGGCCTCGGTAAAATACGCGCAAAAGGAAAGGGAGATTTTGAGAGTAAAAAAAGACCGCCCTACTGTAGATCAGAAATATTCTTTAGGTCGAATGTGAAAGTTATTGAGAGGTGGGGTATTAAACACGAAGGAGACAAAAGAAAAGGAAGGATAGCTGAAAAATTGAAAAGGTATATATTAATCCCATTTTGTGTTATTATTACTGTCGTGCCCACCTCTAACTTCACGTAATATATTTACTAAGGGAGGTTTCTAACCTAATGTAATAATAATAGGCTATTACTGTGCGATCAAATATGCATAGGACCTGTACACACACACACACACGCACACACACACACGCAGCTTTCGAGAGGTAGGCTATATTAGTCAACCTGGGGCTGACCTGGCCGTATAATCTCATAGTTGAGTAGCCTGTGATGTAGTGCACTAACTGTGTCTCAAGGTAACATTCTTACATTGTGAGTGAGTCAGTCAGTGGACAATAATAGCCTTGCCAACAGCCTCCTAGTGACGTACTGTATTAGTCAACGTGGAGAATGATACTTAAAACGGGTGTCACCAATACATTTTCTTCCACCCTTTTGTTATTCTCGAGGTTTCTATGTCTTCTAGCCTGCATTTAACAGATTGATAAGAGGTCCGTGAAATTAGCATAAACTAAATCCTCCTCTGATTATGAACAGTTATACATAGACTAGTTTTCCCTGAATCAGGAAAAGACTTAATCATCACCCTTCATAACAGAATCCTCCCCATTATACAGAAAAAAAACAAGAAAGAGTTTTTGGCACTGCACCCTACGCTCGTCAGGCCAATATGTGTGTATGGTGGTGACAACACAAACACATAGATACTAATAATAAATACACACACACACACACACACACACACACACACACACACATTAAATATACATGCTGACACAGTGGTACAAATACTCCCCCTCATGACGTGGGTCCAAATATAGGCTATAACTTGATAGTATTGGTTATGCACAATATACTGAGCCTGTTTATGAACTCTAAAATTTCATGTATTTGTTAATTCTCAAGCTTATGGACACACACACACCAACGGAAAGTTATCTCGACGCATCAGCTTAGCCTACTTGGTCTACCTATATGGCCTACGGACCCCCAACTTTAGAAAACTTCAAAAACCCATACAAATACACATACACCTGCTGTATCTAACATTAGCCAAATTTGTTTCGGTTATTCAGGTGGCATCCGAGTTGTTATATGCAATATAATTGATCAGATTGATTGGGATAGGCCTGATGTGATTATACAGTAGATACAGTTGGCAGAAGTTGGCAGAATAAGGTCTTTTGATACTGGCTGGACAGAGGATTGGTGCAGTAGAAGTCTTTCTTTACCCTCGTTCGAGATTCGTCAACACACCCAAATCTTGGAGGTGCAGTGACTTCATTTGACTGCATTGCTAGCCTACATGATGTAAAATGAGGTTGAATGCATTTTCACCCGTCTAGATTTGTTTGAATGTCTCCCTTTGTAGCCTAATGTACGGCCGACGACTGTACGAGAAGATTCCTGCCACCACATCTGCCAAGTCATGAACCACAGATTGGAAACACAAGGTTCTCAGGATAGTATACTGAAGAACCAGAAAATATTTTAAATCTGACTGCTGGATTTTGTAGGTTGGAATGGTGAATGTGTTTGGTGATCATCCTTCAAGAAACGCTTTGTGTGGCGACAGGACCTTGGTCACCGACCTTTACAGGACGTAAAAAGTCAGTGATTGACCACGAGAATTTGACCTCAGCGGTAAACGTGTGTGTGTGTGTGTGTGTGTAGTTTTTATAATCAGGAATGTGTCCAAGTGTAGTAAAGAAGACAATCACTGCACTTTTATGGATAGATTATTATTTTGTATCTTTGTGTGTTAGCTTAGGCATACTTCCGTTTAATGACAAACCCTCGTCTAATTATAATACTCGTAAGGTTAAAATGCTGATGTAATCGCCATTGTTGAAGGTTAAAATAATACCGTATTGTATAGGTCTAACTAACCGAAGAAATGGGGTATGGGATAGAATAATAAATATGTATATTCATTTTTTATTTATTCTGTAACAATAATCATAATCATATAATCTCCTGAGATCATAGTTCATATTAAAAGTGTAAAAAATGTACTGTACAAAATATTTATACAATAATCATTATTGCATTGACCTACAAATATTGAACGATACTAATAATGCCTGAAAATATGAGGATCTTAATAGGCTATATGCTACAGGGGTGGCGTATATACAAGGACAAGTGAACTGACACTATGGCCCTTCCTGTTCTCAAACATAGCCTAATGAGGTTAAGGTATAAATAAACCCACAGTTTCAAAATTAAAAGGGCGTCAGAGCCGTTTCATGAGATTCATTCCAACATTTGGCACTTCTGATAATTATGTATAGCCTAATACATTGAACTTTTGTCTTTAGTAAATCAGTTTTTGCCATAAGCCTATTATTACATACTGGTCATGGTAATCCTTTTTGAGTATAATTGAGTTCTTTATTAAGTCAAATTGTCCGAAAGTGAATCAAAGTGAAATACACCACCAACACACTACCAACATATGAGCCAGTACTGTAAGAGGAAGTTGGTTATCCCTCCTGATACAGTCCCTGTGGTTTGACTGACCATTTATTTAGCACTATTTCAAAGTCATGTATTTGTTGGAAGGATTTGTACCCAAGTATTTTTTTTATAAGGCAAGCAGAAGATGATTCATCATAACAATCTTTGATCACATGATTTGTTCAAGTAATTTTTTTTTAAGGGAACCATACATGGCCTGAAGATGATTCAGCCAATTTTATTAAATTAACAACAATCATACGTAATGCGATCAACGCACTAAACAGCACTTGTATAAAACATTGATCTGACTAGCATCAATATAGTTATAAATTACAAACATAAACACAATCCATTCACTTCAAAATATATAAATAAAATCATCCCTTGCAACATCACACGTGTATCGATAAATTAAGGAACTTGTAATGGACTTTGTCGGCGAATTGGAGACTCTTGATGTCTACAAACTTTTGATCAAAATATCAATTATATTGAAAGAGTTTGTTTTCGTGTCCTTCCGTTCCCTCAACTTGGATGTGTTCAGTGACACACATTATCCCTTACATAGAGAAAGTGGACAAGTTGTACTGAAACATATGTACATAATTTCTTTCATCTCTCTCATTCTCTCTCACATGTATACATATATATACAGCAAATGAACGAAAATTAAATATTATCTAATACTTAAAAGAGGACTGAGTGGTTTTGGGGTATTAAACGAAGCTTGCGAAAAAAATGCTCAGCCATGTCGAGTAGACATGAAAATAATCATCTTTGATCAACGCTATGTGTATCCTTACTTGTGAAAGTTGTGACATAGGAACTGTTAAACTGGGCGCCAACAGCGTAGGGCTATTTACATAATTTACACACATTTCCCTCTCTCTCGCTCTCTCTTTGGAATGACTATTTTATCTGGACCCAATACTTGTAATTACTCAATTTACTGTCATCATATTCCACCATTTTCTTTTACATCAACAGTTCCTCTAAAGATCCTTAAAATCTTTTCTGCAGGAATCGTAAAGCTAAGTTTTTCACTTAGTCTATAGATGACCTCCAAAGACATCCTGGCAGTAATTTTGGAACATGAAACTGATCCTTACCAACAGATTCATTAAGATAACTAAAGCTGGTGATTTTATCAGCATTTTCCTAAAGACGACTGATAAAATATTTAGTTTCACCAGCAACTTCCTGAAGATGACTAAAAGTGTTTAGATATTGATACTAAGAACGTGGATATTTTTACCAACATATTCTACATGATACCTAAAGAACTCCATCGAGGCGTCTAAGGAGTGCCTTCAGGGACTTTAAAACCAATGTTCTTGCAGCCAGTCTTCATGTTATTACAAAAGAGCTTCTCCAGGCTGGCTGTCTTGATGATGTTGAAGCCTTCCTCGCCGCCAAAGGTTGAAGGTTTCCAGTAACGCGGGCTACAGATGGGGTTGGCCAGTAGCCCCTTGACACTCCAGGGACCACCGGCGTTCACCATAGTCAGGGGTGTCACGGAGGGGCCAGGGCGCTCAGCAACTAGACCTACAGGGAAAAGAATGGGAAAATATGCTTAGACTAGCCTGCAGTGACCTATTATATTTAATTATTTACATGTTTTTAACGTGATTTTTATATATCTACAAAAGAACAATTAAATTTATTTATTAATTTCATTATTCCCTTATCCATTTCATTTTTTAATAGTTATTGTGTTACTCACCAATATAGTACTCTACTGCCTCAATGTCCCCATAGAAGCCCTCAAGGTCAGCGGCCAACTCAGCGTCACCAGTCAGGTCGAGGAAACTGGTGAAGGCTCTCATACCGAACCTCCTACGGTAGGCGTTGAGACCTTGGAACCGCAGCAGACGCCCGTTTTCGATAACCTTCTTGAGCACCGGGTAGAGAACATGTGCGTGGTTCCTAGTCGTCAGCTGCAAATGAAAGTGTGCAGAATTGTAGTAGAGTTGATTTATAGACGACGAATTAAATATATCCACAGTTATAGAGATTTTAATTATTAGCCAACATGAAACTAGACCAGATCTGTAGAGTATACTAATAAGAAAATAAAGAATAATTTTTAGTGCAGTAATCGTGGATGATAGATAAACTTACCGCTCCGGCCCGGCTGTTAACCATAGAATGGATGAAATTGTCAAGACCATGTTTGAAGATGGGTGCCACAGAGAAGGCCATGTCCATCAAGGCGTAGTTGGTGCCATTTACCTGTTGAGTCATTGAAACATTAATTATACAACTCCATAATATTATACAATAAATATATTCAAAACATTTCAGACTACCCTGTATGGAGCCTATAGTCTGTCTATCTACTGTATATAACTTGGTGTAGAATGTCTGTATCTATAATATAACTAACTCTTACGACACACACCTCTAGGCCGTCTGGGATGAGTGGGTGCCAGTGGTAGAGATGGTTGAACTCAGCGTGGATGCGGTTGTGGTACTGGAAGTGGGTGCCATGGGTTAGGTGGGGCTCGAAGGTCAGTCTCAGTTTGTATTGACTCAGGTGCTGCACGTAGTCCTCGATGGTGATCTTGATGACCTGGCCTGTGTCAAGGGTTAGATATAGGCATACGAGTTAGGTCGCGTCACGTTGAATTAGAAGAATATATGATCAATGTTCATGAAAATTGGCGTGTTTTTACCAGAGAGAGAGAGAGAGAGAGAGAGAGAGCTAAACTTGTACAATTACATCGTGAACTCACCGGTGATAATGAGTCTGGAGGTTTGGTAGAGGCGTTCGTCGTCCCAGTGTGGGTTGATGCGCTTCAGTTCGTCACACACACGGTTGTGTTCACGGACCCAGATGGTGGAGTATGCCTGCAACACACACATACAAACCAACAATAAGTAAACTCTTAATTATTATTTTGTATTGCTATTATTGATACGTGTAAAGGGTTAACACTATTTTCCTAACAACTTTGCTCACAAGGACATAACAGTGTTTGGTCTTACTGATAAAAGTCGAGTGGTAACAATTTCGTAAACATTTATGATTCATCCAACAGAACGAATGACAAACATTGCACATGTGGCGTAAACTTACAAAGAGTCCAGGGAGGAGGGCGAAGAAGGGGTGTCCTAGAGCGAACTTTGCTTCCTCGGGTATGGGCACGTTAGGTGGGTAGTCCATTGAGATTCCTGACACGTCACGAAGGTTTGGCGGGAACTCCTCACCGTTGACCACCTGAAGAGTAAAAAGTAGCTGTGTAATTTCTGTTGGTACAAGAAGTCCAAAGTGGTATAATATATTTCCCACACTCACAAGAGTACAATGATATATTTCTAGTAGTCTAAGTGAAAAAGTGCTCTGGCCTGTATATATTTTTTCCTTTATTAAGCTGATGGTCTTTGAAATCCCATTGGCTTCTGTTATTATAATTATCACCCATACTATTACTAAGACTATATATTCTTTGAAAATGAAGCTTTAGAGAGCGGCCAACGGTGTATCCTAATCAGTAAATCATGTTAGGCTACCGTATATGTTGCCACAAATGAACGAGTTGGAGATGAAACTAACCTGTGTCCTCAGCTTGCCATCCACATTGGACCTGAGAGCTCGTCTGTCCTGTTCTGTCAATCCGTAGATGTTTGACACGTCCACCTGCAACACATTAGTATACAGTATTAATATAAAGTTGTAAATAAATATACCTATGATACTTTTATAAGCATATACACAATTAATATTATTATTCTCTTGTATTGTACCACCATTATCCCCAAGCTCTCTTACTTCTTCCCTTTCCTCCCCCTTCCTTCCCTGTCTCCGTCCCTCTTCCCACCAAAACACTCACCCCTCCGTTGCCCTTGGTGATGTGGGGTCCCTTCTTGTAGTCTGTCCTGAAGAACTGGTGTGTGAAGTGCTGGGCATAGTACTGGAAGAGGACGTTAGTGTTGTGGGGTTCAGGTAGGAACTCACGACGGAGGAACACCTTCTTGATCAACTCGTCCACGTCGGGGTAGTCTGGGTTACCTGTGGAGGGTGGAGAAGGTGTGGTTAGAGAGAGAGAGAGAGAGAGAGAGAGAGAGAGAGAGAGAGAGAGAGAGAGAGAGAGAGAGAGAGAGAGAGAATATATATACAGCGACTCCAATTAGATTATGTATTTATTCCTTCATTCCGTATATATTTATGTGTGTTGTGTAGTTAATGTATACTGCCTTCCTTACCAGCGACTCCAAGGGGTGTGGGACAATGCTGAGGGACGGCAGGAAGGGCACGGCCATAGTAACTCTCATTGAAGTAGGCGTCGAGGGTGATGTAGGTGTGGTCACTTTCGTAGGTGGGTGGAGAGTCGACAATATCACCTCTTGCTGTTGGAAGGAGATAAGGGATTGGTGAGAAGAGAAAATCACAAACGGTATAAGGCATTTCCAAGACATTTCGTAATCTGTTGGTAATATAAGTTAACAGTATTTTTGGTCATACTTATTATATAAACACCATGGTAAAGTCCCACAGGAAGAAGTACAACTCACAGAGATAAACGTAGGTCATGAGTTTCTTGTGGAGGAAGGGTATGCGGTTTATGATTGACCAGAGCCAACTGTGGGAAGTGATGAGGTTGTGGATGAACTCAGGGTCAGGTCTGAGGCTCAACTTCACCCAGGCGGACCACGTGGCTGTAGAAAGAAAGATAACACTGTAAATACCCTGTGAAAATGGGTGCTGTAGAAATAGAGGGGGTAGTAGTTTATTTTATTTTATTTTTTGTTCTCCCAAGAATTTAACTGACGGTGGGAAGGAGTAAAGAAATGGGTGGAGGACAAGAGATGGGACTAAATCAGCTGAATGTACGTACTGATATGAAAGTCAGCGTTTAGAATATAATTATTTTATTGTTTGCAACTGAAGTTTATATCAAGATTTTTCTCTAATTAGAGGATGAAGAAGAACAATGGTAAGCGAGTTTGAAGGAGGAGAAGGATTTGATGAAGGGAAATAAAGAATTAAATTGGAGAAAGTGTATTAGGAAATTAAATGAAGGTATACGAAAAGGAGGAAGGAAAAGAAATATCGATGCGAGTTAAGGGGGGAAGTTTTGTGTTGGTAATTCTGGAGCAACTGAATCCTCCAAACTATTCCAAGCAACAGAACACCATTATTTTTGCTCTTCTGGTCCTGTTTCCTGGCATACTTTGGAGGAATCAAGGCACTCCAATGTAACAAAAAATGAATTATAAGTTGTGTGTACTGGAGGGGATGACTTACGTATTTCACAGTTGCGTCCATAGTGTTCAGTGCCGGTACAGTCACAGGTGTAGTTGTTGGCAGGCAGAGTGAAACAGATGCCTTGGTGCTGGCACGGGTAGGCACAGCACGGGTCGTAATCTGCACAAGGAATATAACTCTTAGCCATCGCTGATTTTAGCTTCTTGGATCACACACACTCTTATTTTTAACTGACACACACTTAACACACACACTATTTTTATCTGACACACACACTTAAAACACACACTATTTTTATCTGACACACACACACACACACACACACACACTCTATTTTTATCTGACACACACACACACACACACTCTATCTTTCTCTGACACACACACACACACACTCTATCTTTCTCTGACACACACACACGCACACTCACAGACACATACACCTTTAGATAGGGACGCAGAGTGGGGGGGGGGGGATTATGGACCAAGGTAAGGTGGATATTATATTTTAGTCACGTTGTAGTTGTGCTTGATGAATACTTTACCTGGGAGTGGAGAAAGTGAAGGCGTGGTAGGAGAGGCAAGGTCAGGTTGGGAAGCCCTCATGAAGAGAAGGGATGTGGCCAACACTACCCCAGCCACACCAAACACCACGCGACCCCGCTCTGAAACAACATAAACAACAACATAAATAACAACATAAATAACAACAACATAAATAACAACATAAATAACAACAACAACAACATAAATAACAACAACATCAACGTCAACATTCAGTCAACACGAAGCAAATAATTATCAGGTGGAGAGTAGAGTAGCAGGGAAATGTAAATAGTAAAGTATATTTGTTTGTAAGTTTGTATATGTTTGATGAGTAATAGTGTCAACAAGAGGCACATTCATAAGAGGAATATGATGTAAGAATATAATTAACTCCGCTGAGAGAGAGAGAGAGAGAGAGAGAGAGAGAGAGAGAGAGAGAGAGAGAGAGAGAGAGAGAGAGAGAGAGAGAGATAGATAATAAGTGTCCGGAAATCACGGAATCGTAACAAAAAGTATCGCAACGTCAGCGATATAAACCAAACTAGTTTATAAATCTCAACCACTTAATTTTGCCTGATGATAATTGTGCACAACTGATAATTATGATAAAGGTTAGTCCGACCATCCGTGGCCACAAATTCACCACTAAATCGTGTTGGTGTTCTTACCCATTTGTGTATATTATAATCATTACATAATGTCTGTATCTTTTTAGGATGGAGTCATGCTTGTGGTATCCCGTATTTTTTTTTTTTTTTTTTTATGAATATCTGTTTGCTTACTTTGAATGATCATCGCACACAATATTATATTTTTACGTGTGTGTGTGTATGTGTGAGTGTGTGTGTGTGTGTGTGTGTGTATGTGTGTGTGTGTGTGTGTGTGTATGTGTGTGTGTGTGTGTGTGTGTATGTGTGTGTGTGTGTCCACGACGACATCTGGACGGAGGGGAGGGGGAGTCGTCAGGTCGGGTCTTCCCAAGTCGCACGAAACATGAGAAGGGAGTCGTGCTTGCCTGCTTACTTCTAGAGGACTGGGTCTTCATTCATACTTATTGCTCTCTCTCTCTCTCTCTCTCTCTCTCTCTCTCTCTCTCAAGACTATTCTGTAGGGAAGGTCATTTTGAGACACACTTTGAAGGAATTACGAGTTGCCTCCAGAACGATTATTACTGCTGCTGAGGATGATTTACAGTCAGTTTGGATGGTATAGTTAACATTCACCTACCACCTACCTTATCCTGTCACCTGAACCCCGTGTCCTTTGGCCTTCACTACCGCTACTCTAATTTTACCACCACCATCATCATCACTTATCTACTACGTACTACTATAGCGACCCGAGCCGCCCATTTGAAAACATCAAGGCTATATACATGTCCTGGGTTGATAAAGAGAGAGAGAGAGAGAGAGAGAGAGAGAGAGAGAAAGATGGGTTGTGTATAATCTATGGTATATGTACGGTGTGTTTGTATAATTATGCTTGCATGTCTGCGTGCAAAGATTCAACATTGTGTCATTGGTGTATGTAGGATATCCTGTACTTTGTTTGTGTGTGTGTGTGTGTGTGTGTATGTGTGTTGGTCATTATTCCTAGGGTTCGTGATTCCTTCTATTGAGTATAAATCAGTTTCCAGTTACCATAATTATGTTTGTTTACTTTAGTTGCTGTACTGGTTTGATATTTCATTATTATTGTATTTGTTTTAATCTTTCTCTCTTCCACACTTAGCTATAGTATAGAATAGTATAGTATAGCTAACGTAGCCTATCTGATGATAATGAGGTTGATGACTGACTATTGAATTATAATGATCATGATTAGTTAATTGTGAGGATTTGGTATTAGGATGTTATTGTGATTTATGTTGATGATGAGTAATGAGGATAAATTATTGATGTCGGCACAGTAATGGACAACTCATCCTCATCCTTCTCCCCACCCTACTTCGTTCACATCACATCACCCCTCCTCACCCCTCATGTGGATATACGTCGGACATAACATTAATCAACTCCCCTATCGTACTTGGCTCCCCTCTCCATCCCAGTCACTCCCTCCCTTCCCATCCCACTCACTCTTTTCCCATCCCACTCACTCCCTTCCCATCCCACTCCCCCCTCCCCATCCCAATCACTCCCTTCCCATCCCACTCACTCTTTTCCCATCCCACTCACTCCCTTCCCATCCCAGACACTTCCTTCCCATCCCACTCCCCCCTCCCCATCCCAGACACTCCCCCCCCTCCCCATCCCAGTCACTCCCTTCCCATCCCAGTCACTCCCTTCCCATCCCAGTCACTCTCTTCATGTCCCACTCCCCCCTCCCCATCCCACTCCCTCCCTCACCACCATCTGCGACACACTGCAGGCTGGCTGGCCAAGAGTGTAAAAAGTATAGACGTATAATATTACAGACTAATTCTATATCCTCTCCGTCACTACCACAACTGTACTTGTACCATTACCAACACCACTATGAACACTATCGCCACTAATATTACCTCTTTTACCATCACTATTACCACTACCACCGCCATTGCCACCTCTATATATATATACACTATCACCATCACCACTACTGTTACCACTACCACTAACACCACCACAATGCACTACCTCTACCACCAAGCACCAGTTAGGACCAACAGATATCATCAAGTGCCATCCATGTCCACAAACTGTTTACACGAACCGTATCAGAATGAATGTCAACTCCTTCACCACCCACCATGGAGGAAGGACTTGTCTTCTTACCGCATTGTCGGAGTATACGGAGGCTATAATGTCATTCCTAGAAACCGTGGCATAAAACAAATTATCCAGGAACACGAGTCATTGAATCTCCCATGTGTTGTGTCGTAGAAAGTTAACTAGGTGATCTCTTTTGTTGTTTGGTGATTGAATGGGGGGGTTGTGAACAAACCATTGGCCTTGACAGTAACAGCAGCGTGGATTATTATTTGAGAGAGGAAGCCAGTGAAAGAAAAAGTTGACAGGCTGATTAGGGTTCAAGGGGAGACTGACTGGATTCCCTTAGTCAAATAAAGCTAGAAAAGATTTAGTTGGGTTTGCCTTGGTTAGGTTAGGATGGATTGGGTTGGGTTGGGTTAGGCAGTACCGTGGGCTACCCTCATCACACTCTTGACGAAATTAACACCACAGTTCCCAGTCGTTTCTACAGTAAGCTGCAATTATCACCACCGTTATTATCAGCAACTGTTTTTACAATCGTTATTAGAATAAATTGGAGTGACATTTTACTGACTTTTGGTGTTTGTTAGATTCACAGTGGTAGCAATGGTTTGTATTTGTATTGTAAGAGCGAGGGAGATGCCCTACGTAGAGTGACTGTAAAAAGCAAAAGTTGATACAGGAGTTTAGAAAATAACACACTGACATCTGGCAAGGACTGTAATTCCGGTGCTGTGAATAGCATGTTTTATCTCCACCTTTGTGTCGCTCCGTCCTCACCACCGCACATCTCCATTAACACACCATTACAGCAACACACGAGGACATAGTGTGAAGAAAATTTGTTTAGTTGATGTTGGCCCCATGGAACTGTTGGTACGTACCGGTCATCGTATGGTTAAGGTGGTAATTCTTTTTTGGTACATTGGAGTGCCTTGATTCCTCCAAAGTATGCTAGGAAACAGGACCAGATGAACAAAAATAATGGTGTTCTGTTGCTTGGCATAGTTTGGAGAATTCAGTTGCTCCAGATTTACCAACACAAAATTTCCCCCTGAAGGTATACAACAGCAATACCAGACAGGAATCACGTCAAGTAAATAGGAAACATAATATTACCCTTTTTATAATAACTCTAGTATCTATGTAACCTTTATATTCTGTTGTGTACTCAATTACCACATCCTCTCCAGTACCACTCTGTCCCCAGCATAAAACTCCCTTCATCACCACACTCATGAGTACCACACCTTTCAAATTTTCATATATACACTGTTTTTAACACCACACCGTCTCTTACATCACACTCACCAACTCCACATGCACTGTCCCTAATATCACACCCTCACAAACACTACACACTCACGAACATCACACACTCTCATGAACACCACACACTGTCTCCCCAGCACCACACACTGTCCCCAACACCATCTCATCTCACCATTAGAAGCAGTAACAGGAGTATCTGCAACAGGAGGAGCAGGAGCAGCAACAGCAGCAGCAGCAGCAGCAGGCCGCCTCTCCTCCTCCGCCATCACGACCACACTACACAACACAACACTACTACCTCCTCCTTCCACCATCATCCCCCTCCCCTACTACCTCCAACCAACCACCAACTACCACCTGCCCGGTTGACCTTGGCGCCTCGTAGGGAGCCTCCTGCGCTCTGGGGAATTTTTGCCTCCCTTATCTACTGTAGTTAGTCCTTGGACGATGGGATCTTCTTGTCATGTTTCATATTATGGAGTTTATTTATATATAATGCTGAGTTGTAAGCATCCGGTTGTTGGGGACACACACACACACACACACACACACACACACACACACACACACACTTTTAATGATGTCAGTTTCAGAAATATAATTTATAGTTGGCCAGGGAAAATCCATGACTCGTTAGCTAATGGTACTGGTATCGGATTTTTAGTATTCCCTAAAATAAATTTTTAGTAGTACCCATTCCTTTCATGATCTACTGCCTGGCTAATATTAAACAAATCGAACATGTATGTTAGAGGTGCACTCCTCTGAGCTAAACCATATTATGTCATGAACAGTATATATATATATATATCCCACAGAGGTGATATAAGGCCGATAACCCTCTACTGATTGAACAGAGGAAGGTGAATGGTTGTGCGTGTATAGATATGTCTTGTAACTCTTACATTATTGAAGCATGGAAAGTGGTATCATTGGCTATATTCAGTGGTCATATTGGAGTACATAGACCAGATGAGATTGAATTGGCCAAATGGGGTTGTATTGGTTAGATGGGGGTGTATTACTTTAGATGAGTGTGTATTGGACAGATGGGGGTGTATTGCTTAGATTAGAGTGTATTAGAGTGTATTAGCCAGATGGGGGAGTGTTGGTTAGATGAGAAGAGTGAGTGTCATGCACCTGACATCGCTGGAACAAGTTTAGAGCCTTTTATACCACAGTGTAATTCTTCCGGTGTTTGCGAGTAGCCGTCTGGGTAAATGGGAACGCACAGTCATTGGTTATCGTACACAAAAAACTTTAGCACTATTGTTATAAAAAGTAATAAACATCTGAAATTTAAGCCATCTACAGCAGAGAAACTAAGATCAGCCATGCAGCTAACTTAACGATACCCAAGTGTCTCTCGAGTGGGCGTTATGCAAGTCAGGTATACTTAGCCTGTCAGTCATAATATACTCAGTGTCTCTTACTGTGATTGCCCTTGTTATACGTCATGATTGATGGAGTGAATGTCCCCTCAGATCCCATTGAGTGTATTGTACTCTCATTTGTCTAAGTTATGGGGTGCATAGTGGAATTTGTGTTTCTGTGTGTTCTTTACTGCGGTAGGCTATGCGGGATTGTGTTGTTTGGTGTGTGTGTGTGTGTGTGTGTGTTCCCTCGAGGTAGGTATTGGAGTGTGAAATATGTGTTATATATTCGTGTAAGTGCAGTGAAATATTTTGTGTATTCCCATGCACCTGCAGTTGTTTGGCAAGGGCCCAGCATTGGAGAGGGAGGGAATGGGCCAGAATTTGCTTGTGATTGAATTAATTAAGAGGTTGGTACAGTACAGTGTTGGTCTCGTAAATCTGGAGCAACTATTCCAAGCAGCAGACCACCATTATATTTGTTAATTTGGTCCCGTTTCCTGGCATACTTTAGAGGAATCAAGGCGCTGTAATGTAGGTACCAACAAAAATATAGTATCCCTTTTAATACGTAGGCACTGTGGCAAGAGTCGTGTTGTGAGATCAAACGTAAGTGGTCATTATATACTGAGTAATATTGACAGCTGTGTTATGAAAGGTAATTATTAATGGTCATATTCCTGGACTATCGGGTTAGGGTTTCACGATCATGTTATCATGAGTGTAGACCCCATGCACACTCGCAATCCAAAATTTGTATCCAGGTCTTGTTGAAGTTTCGAATCATTTGACATACTAATGAACCAATTACAACGCTTATCTTGTTTCATATTTGTTTGAGCTCGCTTAATACTCGATCAGGCTATTCGAAGGAAGCCTGGATACATATTTTGGATTGCGAGTGTACTGCCGAACTTTAAGGGGAGGTTCTGTTGTTAGTAAAATTGGAAGGCTACTTACTGATTCCTCCTAACTACTATATATAGCCTACCAGAAAACAGACGCCCTCAATGGTACTAAAAGGGGATTTGTTTCGTGGCATAGAGTGGAGTAATCAAAGACCTTCCATTTTACCAACAAAAGAAGAATCTCCGAGCCCTAACCATTCACAAAACATCCAAGAAATATCTACGCTTTCGGTGATACTTTAAGGGGGTGCGGTAGAAGGGGGACAGGCTTGGGGTGGGGGGGACTGTGGGGGGTGCAGGAATAGGGGGACAGGCTTGGGGGGGGTAGAAAGCCTGTAACCTATTCCCGTACCCCCCTAACCCCCCCACCAAGCCTGACCCCCACTCCCGCACCCCCCGTACCCCCCCCCCCCCAGCCTGTCCCCCCTAAAGACAGTGTTGAGCATAGTGTTTATTTCGTGTGTTTTAGCGTATGTGTTGGAATATATTGTGTGTTTGATAGGCTATATATAATTCCTCACATACTATGGCCCGTAGGTAAGAATATTATAGGTGTGGAGGATGGTATGGTATCGGTACGAGGATTCTGTTGTTTGTTCCGGTACTACGCTATCGCAAACAAACACCCCATGACAATTATTCTTGTTGTTGTACGGTTCCCAAGTGTGATGAGTGTCTGTTTACATATTAAAACGAAGAGGCAAGATGCAAACGTATGGAACGAATAACTTAAAAGACATAATATCCGCTCCCACTAAAATGTCGGCCTTTTTTTGTGTTTTATTTTGTTGTTTTATACTCCCGTTGTGACAGACAGACTGACTGACTACACGTGCATATATTGTCACTACACCAAGGGAGTTCGTAAGATTAGGTAACACCAGGTTAATTATTAGTCTAAGCATTGAAATATGGTTGACAATTTTTGCATACCAGTAATCTTAAGACCAACAGACTCCAGGCGATATATTTTTTTGTAGTTGGAGAGCATTTAACCTATATATGACAACCAACGTTTGAATGTTACTTTAGTTAATCTATAAGCTATGACTCCAGTCTACTAAAATAAACCTAAATTAACCTCAGATGTTATGAAAACTAAGTCACAAGACCTCCCCATGCAGTCTACCAAGCTATATAATAACTTAAATGAGTCAAATTTTAAGAGATAATTTTCTCTATACAACAATACGATCCATAGCACTGAATACTTTACAGTGTGCAGATGGGAAGACAACAAGAATAGCAAAGGGCAATGGGAAGGAAATGAAAGGTGTAAGTAGGAGAGGCAAGAAACATGTGGGCCGCGTGTGTGTGGGGCGAGAGAGAGAAAGAGAGAAGGGGGGGGGGGGAAGAACGGGACCTTTGTGGGAGGGTAGCGGCAGTGGGAAGGGGGGGAGGGTATCTCAGGTATGTACAGGTATGTAGGAGGAAAAGGAGGAGAGATGACATCTTAAACAGAGCTCTAAAGAAGGAGTATATTACTATAGTAAGACACTCTAATGTGATAGAGAGTGTATGCCCCGATTGACGATAGTGATGATGATAACCCGAAGTAAAATTATTTGGTGGTAGATAGTGGATGAAAATGAGGAAGACTTGGGGAGGCACGCGGGAATTCCACCAAACCACATAACATAACATAATAATATATATATATATATATATATATATATATATATATATATATATATATATATATAACTTCTACCACCAGAGAGGAGACAGAGTAGGACACTTTTTCCGTAGTCCTTCGGTCAAACTTGCTCCATCCAGATTCACTGGCGTCCTCCAACCACCTGATAATTAGTTGGAGGATGGAGGGAACCCTATAGTTTAACCACAGGACGGAGGTAAAGGTGGTGCCATGTTAAATAGGTTAGGAAGGGAAGAGAAAGGTAAGGAATATGGAGGCTATGATATTGCTGGCAAACTGGAGGCTACTATTTCACCCAAATTTTCCTACGAAACAGACCCCTTCAATTGAGGTGATGTTTTGTAGAAAAGTTTGAAGGAATCATAGTTCCCAGTTGTTTGACAGCATCTGAGGGAATACATATGAAGTGGTACTCACCCTTGTCATCGCGGGGTTCGGTTTCCATCACACTTTTCTTCGTCATACTTAGGTACCAATCAACAGGATACGAGGATGTTCAGTCTCAATTTAAGGTAAAATCAGTTCAAGATATAACTCGTGTGGTGTCGAGGAGAATTAATACAAACAGAGCAGGTTCAGCAAGTACCAGATATCAGGTGACAGTCAGGAAACTTAAAAGTCCTTCCACTGGGCACTGGGGTAACACTACTACTAGGGGCTACTCAGTCACTATGCTGGCAACCAACTAGCCAGCGAGCCGCGTCAACTCTGAGACTGAGAGAGATGCCACAGGTTTATATACACATCGTTGTTGCGTCACATTACCACCGTGGCCACGCCCCTATATATGCCAGCCTCCATATAATCGTATCCAAGAATTGGTGTTAACTTGTAAAGACGCTGAGATTATTCTCCTTTTTCCTGCAGGTGGAGGGAAAGTGGGAAAGGTCTTGGACTGGACGAAGTTCTGTACGTGCAAGGGATCATGTGTTGCTTTCACCGTTTTTCTGCCGTGCAAAATCGTGTTGCACCCAAGAACCTAAGCTTTCAATCCATGTAACGTTGAAAAAAGGAAAAGAATCAGTATTACAGATCTAGGGGTATATTTGTAAATAGTACTAATTCGAACTGCTTCAGAAACAAACCATCTTCCATACCACTAAACGTTTCTCCTATCTTCCTGTCCGTCTCATCTGTGGGGAAGGAAATCTGTCTGACCCATGGCTCTCCTCATCCCGACTCCTCAAGAAGCCTTCCTCTCCCTCCCCACTAAAAACACCTTACTCACCCTACTTCTAAAATCCTTCCACCGTCCTTTACACCCTATTTACTCACCCCTCCAAAACCTACACTTCCTTTCCCCTCCCTGATAGTACCATATTCACTCTCCCCTCCCTACCCACGACCTTCTGTTTTAAGAATCCCATGCCCCACCTCACCAAAACTTACCCCCATATTTATCCCAATAAAACACTTCATCTCACCCCGCCATCCACCTCACCAAGAGCATCTCCCTAATCCTGCCATCCAGATTTATGCAGACTACGGTATTTAGTTTTTGAGTATGGGATGGTGCGACTAACTTTACAGAGAGTGTTAGAAAAAGAACTAACAAAGGCTGATGATGATGGAAGAAGAGGGGGAGGTAAAAGCAGGAGGAAGAGGAGGAGGAGCAGGAGGTGGTGGGAGAGGAAGTTGATTGGAAAGAGGACAGGAAAAATTATACATACTCTTTTGCAACATCCGCTGCGGGACAAGATGCCCGGGCCATGCAAACAGGTAGGAGGGTTAAAACCACGAATTTTTTTCCATCTTTGTGTTGGTGGTTTAATTTACGACGGAGTTATTGAGGTGTTAATATGTGTTGGGCGATTTGGGGAACTACATCCTGATTCTTGCTAACTGATTATTGGGTAGAAGGAATCCGTAGGCCTTAATAAACTCACTTTACCCAACACAGATTACCTACAACGTTAGAAGAGCTGACTGATTTGAGTATGAAGGAAGTGAACCCTTGGCCTGGCGGACTCTGTATAGGACGAGGGTAGAGGGTGACAGGGAGAAGCATGACAGAATGCAGGGGGAATATAAAGGGAAAGGAATTACGTATGAAAAACAAACGTCACAAAAGACCAAAATAAATGCAGGGGGAATATAAAGGGAAAGAAATTACGTATGAAAAACAAACGTCACAAAAGACCAAAATTAATGTCACAGTCCAAGTTGAGGTCATCGTTCTCCAGGTCAATTATTACCGATTAAATTAATTGGTTATATCCTGTAGGATCTTTGGGTTGCACCGCACTCCTCCCACTTCCATGTCTGTCTCACACGGACTCCTGATTCTCTGTCCGTCTGTTTGTCCCGTATGTACATCTTTCTGACTGTCAGCCTGTCTCATTGACAAGTATAACGCACGTCCATCTGTCTGTGCGTCTCTCTGTATCTATGGATGTCTGTCTCTGTTTAAATTGATGTATCTGTCTGTCTCTGTGGGTCTGTCTGTCTGTCTGCCTGTCTGTCTGTTTTCCATATGGTTTACAGGTTATTGGTGTAATGTATATAGGCTACATACAGGTAGTTACGGATAAATAACGTTAGTTGACCAAAGATCAGAAGAAAATATTCCGAGGTGGTATGGGCACACAGGGTAGTGAAAAAGGTATACCGTAGGCCTGTGTAAGTGAAAAATAAGGTACGGTTCAGAGTCGAGAGCATATAAGAAAATGCTGTGATGTGGCGAGTAGTACATGGAGTAGTAGGTCTATAGTTGTTGAAGTTCCTCAAGCTGTTTGACCGAGCAGCCCCGTGTAGCGAGTAGTTGTATTCAAAACTACAAGGCCTACGGAACGTGTTTATTTCACCGGTTTCCTTCCGACTGATATCAAATTTGTAAGTACATGTTTTCAGTAATAACCAGGATCTATAAATTATAGATTGTTACTAAGTTGTACAACCTATACAGTATATTCGGTGCAACTTGTCTCTACATTACGTTTACCGAAGAAATTGACAGTGAGGGAACTATAAGTGAATTAAGTTTTAGCAATACAATCTCAAATAACAAAACAACATTAAAGCAGATAAATTTTCCAGTAGTAGAGGTTGGTTATCCATTGAATGAGTCAACCTGGGCTTCCCTCCCTCAGGTTCACTCTCACTTTCTATGTCTCTCAGCTTATTAAGATGCTCCCCCACGCTCCTCGAGAACTGAGAAGCAGGAGTGTGGGAACTTGGACAGAATAGTTAACTTTTTCTCTGGTCGTTGGTTGTGTGATGAGAAAAGGTTGATATTGATATGAGAAGGACAAGGAAGTAAAGGAAACGAGAGGAGTATGAAAAAACTGTGAGGGTAAGGAAGATAGTAACAGCAGAAACACCAAAATGAGAGAGAGAGAGAGAGAGAGAGAGAGAGAGAGAGAGAGAGAGAGAGAGAGAGAGAGAGAGAGTATGATAACTTACTTATGTGTGCAGTTTATTGACGTAAAGAGCCGTATGTCCGGAAAGAGTCCATAACATATACTACTTGATTAACGATTGAAAAAGCAAGACACGGACGGAAGGAAGTAAGATAACAGAGAAAATATTGAACAGAAAACAGGAAGGATTCTCAACACCACTTCAGAAAGATGGACGTAGTAGATTTCTCATTCTACTACTACTACTACTACTACTACTACTACTACTACTACTACTACTACTACTACTACTACTACTACTACTACTACTACTACTACTACTACTACTACTACTACTACTACTACTACAAGAAAAACAACTAGACTACCACTACTACCACAACAACAACAACAATAACTGCTACTACTACTACTACTACTACTACAACAACTAGGCTACCAATACTACCACAGCAATAACTACTACTACTACTGCCACTACCATCTTTCCCATCACCATTTCAGTAGTTGTTCTCCTCACCTTCCTCAGTATAGAAAAAAGACAAGAAACAACCATACTTACTGAAGAGAAAAAAAAGGAAACCGAACGTGCTTAGATACAATTAAGTCAGACAGGCACCGGAAGGAACCCTCAGATACAAACAGACAGATAGCCAGACCACATAGACATTTGGGCAGGGAGGTCACCGGAGAAATTAGTGGGAGTCCCCAGCTGTGATGACGTCAGGTACACGTCATACTAACAAGCCCCTCCCACTATCCATCCGCTCATTTCTCTCTCTCTCTCTCTCTCTCTCTCTCTCTCTCTCTCTGTGATGGTTAACATGAGTGTGCCAGCTGGTATCTCTGAATTCATTTGCTTATCGTATGCATTTTGTAATTGAATAGGACTACTACTACTACTACTACAACCACCAATACTACTACTACTACTACTGCTACTACTACTACTACAACCACGAATATTACTATTACTACAACAACAACAACTGTATTTGTTGTTTCCACCGTTTATATATTGTTATAGTTGAATAATAAGAGTAGCCTATATCCTCACCACCGTAAAGTTAAATAGATGCTCAATGAAGAAGGAATGATATTTACAGGATGAAGGATGTAAACAGACAGAGTGACCTTTTACTTTTAGTGTGAATCTCGTGGTTAATTGTAGTTCCCAGTAACCCGGACTATAGGCTATTTTTAGCTACACCGTCCCCTCCCCCCCCCCCCCGTGTGTGTGTGTGTGTGTGTGTCTTTCATTTTTTCTTTTTCTGGTAGTTCCATAGTTAACAAGGAGGAGAAAGAGGAGGAAACAGGAGGGGAGAAGAGGGTGAGACGGAGAAAAGAAAAGAAAGAACATTAAAGAGAGAGAGAGAGAGAGAGAGAGAGAGAGAGAGAGAGAGAGAGAGAGAGAGAGAGAGATGACAAGCAAATAACTAAGGTGAAGACATAAATGGAATTCCCTCCTTGACATACATACATACATACATACATTGTGTAAAGATGGGATGGGAGAAGAGGTATGACAAGAAAAAGGGGTGGGAAAAGAGGGTGGAGAGAAGGGAAGGAGAAAGAAAAGGGACAGGGGGAGGAGAGAAGTCGTGCAGAGAGAGAAAGGAAGGAAGGTAGAGAGAAGGGAGTGAGAGGAAAAAGAAACAGAGGGAAAAAGAAGGTGTGGAAAGAGAGAAAAGGATAAAGAAGGGAGGGAAAACAATGACAGTGGCAAAAGAGAAGGCATGGAAGGAGAGAAAGGATAGGGGACATAGGAAGATAAAGTGTGCCTCATATTCCCAGAAACAAAATATTACGATACCGTACTGTAGCTATGGTTTGAGAACAGGATGAGAGGAGAGATGAAGGAAAGGAAGCAGGTGGCTGACGTAAAGGAGGGGAGAGATGCAGGAGATGAAGCAGGTGGTTGATGTAAAGGAGGGGAGAGGAAGCAGGTGGTTGATGTAAAGGAGGGGAGAGATGAAGGAGAGTAAGCAGGTGGGTGATGTAAAGGAGGGAGGGAGGAAAGGACGGGTGTGTTTGCAAGGAAGAAACGTCTGGAGTAGTAGTGTGAGTGGAGGGAGGGAAGGAGTTAATAGCAGAGAAGTGAAGTGCAGGAAAAGATGTGATTTAAGAAGGTACTGTACAAGGAGGAAATATTAGTAATGGTAATGTGATATGAGGAAAGATATGAAGGAGGGAGGGATGAGATGCATGCGGAGGGACGGCATGGTTGTGTGTGTGTGTTCTTGTAGGTTAGGTTAGGTTAGGTTGTGTGTGTGTGTGTTTGTTCATGTAGGTTAGGTTAGGTTAGGTTGTGTGTGTGTGTTTGTTCATGTAGGTTAGGTTGTGTGTGTGTGTGTTCATGTAGGTTAGGTTAGGTTAGGTTGTGTGTGTGTGTGTATTTGTTCATGTAGGTTAGGTTAGGTTGTGTGTGTGTGTGTGTGTTCATGTAGGTTAGGTTAGGTTAGGTTAGGTTGTGTGTGTGTGTGTTCATGTACGTTAGGTTAGGTTAGGTTAGGTTGTGTGTGTGTGTTTGTTCATGTAGGTTAGGTTAGGTTAGGTTGTGTGTGTGTGTTTGTTCATGTAGGTTAGGTTAGGTTAGGTTGTGTGTGTGTGTTCATGTAGGTTAGGTTAGGTTAGGTTAGGTTGTGTGTGTGTGTGTTCATGTAGGTTAGGTTGTGTGTGTGTGTGTGTGTTCATGTAGGTTAGGTTAGGTTGTGTGTGTGTGTTCATGTAGGTTAGGTTGTGTGTGTGTGTGTGTTCATATAGGTTAGGTTAGGTTGTGTGTGTGTGTTCATGTAGGTTAGGTTAGGTTGTGTGTGTGTGTGTTCATGTAGGTTAGGTTAGGTTGTGTGTGTGTGTGTGTGTGTGTGTGTGTGTGTGTGTGTGTGTGTGTGTGTGTGTGTGTGTTCATGTAGGTTAGGTTAGGTTGTGTGTGTGTGTGTGTGTGTGTGTGTGTGTGTGTGTGTGTGTGTGTGTGTGTGTGTGTTCATGTAGGTTAGGTTAGGTTAGGTTGTGTGTGTGTGTGTGTGTTCATGTAGGTTAGGTTAGGTTGTGTGTGTGTGTGTTCATGTAGGTTAGGTTAGGTTGTGTGTGTGTGTGTTTGTTCATGTAGGTTAGGTTAGGTTAGGTTAGGTTGTGTGTGTATGTGTTCATGTAGGTTAGGTTAGGTTGTATGTGTGTGTGTGTGTGTGTGTGTGTGTGTGTTCATGTAGGTTAGGTTAGGTTGTGTGTGTGTGTGTGTGTGTGTTCATGTAAGTTTTCCAAAGGAGTCGTGGAGTAGATTTCCGGTGACCTGAGACGTTTGAACACCATAAATGTAATTAATTTTACTGTTTCAGCAATGATGACACACTAACAATGACCTGAATATTAACCAAAACAAAACAGGTAACGATTGTCGATAAGTACAGGTAAGTCTAAGCAGAACGTCTGTAAACGTAAACAAAAAATAATCAACGAAGAACACCAACAACAACAATAATGAAAAAAAAAATAATAAAACAGAAGAAACAACAACAACAACAATAATAATAGCAACAAGCATAATCTCATGGTAAATTTAGATAAACTCTTCTAGCGTTGGTTAGACTGGGTTTCCAATATGAATATGCGACGCAATGATTAATATTGCATGGTGTGGCTTACATGAATTAACCCCCCCCCTTCCCCCTGTGTCCAAACTGCGCTCTTGCTTGAAAACGTTTTACAAATTGGCAGTGAATGAAGGTGATGGAGCATTGTGCAAAAAATTCCGAGAAACCAATTGGGGTAATGTAGACTCCCGGGCTAGGAATAAAATTATATATATTTGACGACGACGATATAATTCAGGTACAATGGTTAAGTAGAAATATATACCGACGTAATAGGAGTTCATTGCTTAAGAAGAAAATAGCATAGTGTGAGAAGGCGAGGAAATACCACAGCATACGAGGAGAAAAAGGAAAACTTAATGGTGTGTCGTAAGGTTTTGTATATATGCTCTTGTCAGGTCCTCAGTATATACGTGTTAAAACATTTTATTAAATTTTTAACTTCATATATTTGTATTTTTATATAGTATGGGGTTGATGGAGGAGGCAGTACCCATATGGAGGTATTATTATTATTATTATTATTATTATTGTTGTTGTTGTTGTTGTGACAGTTTCATTATAGGTTATACTTATTGTTTGTTTGTTTGTTTATATATTTGTTTGTTTCCTAGGTATAAGTACACAACCATAGTCCTAAGTGAGTGTGTGAGTAGATGATATAAAAGAGGATGAATGAGTGAGTAACTTTGTGAGAGGATTGGATGGGATTGGAGGTGAGGATTCGAGAGCCTGGGTTGGTGACGTGAAGGTAGAAGTAAGTAAGGCACTTGTCGTATTATAAGAACACTCGTGTTGTGGATAGCTTTATTGACGTCAACACACACACACACACACACTCTCTCTCTCTCTCTCTCTCTCTCTCTCTCTCTCTCTCTCTCTCTCTCTCTCTCTCTCTCTCTCTCTCTCTCTCTCTCTCTCTCTCTCTCTCTCTCTCTCTCTCTCTCTCTCTCTCTCGTAATGGTGTACTATGGGTGGGAATGGCCAAGAGATATGCAATAACGAAGACATGTAGAGAAATTAAAGTAAAGAATGGGGGCGAAGGAGAAAAAACAGAGTTGGAGAATAAGGAAAAAAGGGATTGGCATATGGTCCACTATAATATATAATTGTTTATGATGACCTCAGAGTGAGCAGTGACGTCACCAGGAATTACTAAAAATGTCAACCAACATATTCCATAACCTATCCTAACAAAACCTAACCTAACTTAACCTAAACAATCGTCTATATCTGTAGCTGGCGGTAATTGTCCACAGTCGACACCGTAAAGAAGATATATCTATTCCCTATTAAGTTTATTTTTTACTATCAGCTGCAGAGACAAGGCCAGCAGACTCCTCAACTACTCCTGAGAGAATCACCTCCGAGATTTCATATTGCACACTGAGAGTAACAGAAACAAGAATAATTAAACCTCGGGAAATCTTGAAAGTACCGTACGTATTGCCTAACATATTTCCAGTCGGTCGTGTTGTTGTGCCACAGACGCTTCTTCCTGTTGGGATCAAAAAGTCATAATTATTGGAGGGATATGACAGGATACGGAAATAATATTGTGATCGGGAGGAACCTAATGGGGAGAAGCGTTCAACAGTATTAGTAAGCAGAAGAATGAGACGTGAACAATAAAGTCAAGAGCATTAGGCTATCCATGGTTGTCTGAATTACGGGTTGGATGCTTAATTAACAGGCTGTTTAATTGTTGTAGGTCGGTAAGGTTAGAAAGATCAATTAAGAGAATTAGCCGATCTCTAATGTTGTCTGAATTACGCATCCTGAAGTAGGATTCTTAATTAATTATCTGCTCTATAGGTCATTAAGGTGGTAATTCGATTTTGGTACATTGGAGTGCCATGATTCCTCCAAAGTATGCTAGGAAACAGGACCAGTAGAGCAAAAAATAATAGTGTTCTGTTGCTTGGAATAGTTTGGAGGATTCGGTTGCTCCAGATTTACCAACGCAAAACTTTCCCCTTAAGGACCCTGTGATCGTGTATGAAAATTGGAGGCTTTTGATTCCTCCTGACTATGCCACGAAACAAGCTCCTTCCATATAGGTGGTGTTTCGTGGCAATAATTGAAGGACTCATTTATCTCCAATTTTCTGACTACATCACAGGGTCCCTTAAGGTTAGAAAGATCAAGACTTCTTCGTCAGGTATATCAGTGAGGCCTAATAATAGATTCGATAATAGTGTGTAAATACGACTGTAAAAATATTAGTATAAATCAACTGCATACTTTCCAACTTCCGGAACACACTGTCCTGTATAAACTTAGGCTGTATGACTCTTTGGGAATTCAGAAGAAGGAAATAAGAACAGCGAGATTACGTGTCTGGTGAAATTAAGGGGAGATTCTCTTGTTGGTAAATTGGAAGGCTACTGATTCCTCCAAACTATACCAGAATACAGACACCCTCAGTGGTATTAATAGGGGATCTGTTTTGTGGCATAGTTTGGAGGAATCGACAAGAAAATCTGTCTTAATATATGCTGAGTCATGTTTATTTACCAAGTGACTGTCTGATCCATCCATACGTCAGCAGTGCTCTCGTGGGATTCCAGGGTTGCTTGATTCAGGCAGACACACCCAGACACACAGGAATGTCTTAACACCCGCCACGTTACTCAGGTCAGGAGAGCGAGAAGTGCAAGTCACGATTTGGTGTGTGTGTGTTTGTTTGTATATAACTGTATCGATATTTCTTTCATTATTACGACCCATTGCCCACTTACCTTTAGGCTACTGTTATTGATCTAAGTAAGCTACAGTAGTTCAGCTTCTGGTCCCAATATTACTTTAATATTGTGTAGGAAAGTGTTGTTGCCTTCACACACACACACACACACACACATAGATGCAGGTCTTATGCAAGCCATTCAGTATCCTGCCTCACTCGTTCACTCACGTGTTCCATGAAATACGGGTTTCCCCTCGAGTCTAGACCTTAAGATTTCAGTAAGCAAACTGGAAAATATTGATTCCTCCAAACAGTACCAAGAAACAGACCACGTAGGCTATACCGATAAATTATGTTTCTTGCCATAGTTTGTATAGAAATCAGTAGCCTTCAATTATTCCCCGACAATGTAAGGTAGTGGTAGCGAGGACTAATAGTGAATGTATTGATAAACTATAGAAATATAGATATTGTATGCAAAAATAGGTACCTTATACAAAAATTAAACGGAGAGATAACGAGATTGACAGAGAGATGGAGAGATAAGTAGACAAATTAGAAAAAGTCGAGTCGAGTAAAGTCATTAAAGAAATTTTACTAGATTCATTTTGACTCATTACCGTTCACACTGAGTCAACCCGAATCAAGTCAGTACATAGTGACTTTCCTTATTTCAATGATTAGGAGAGCCTATATGATGAGGACGTATCTTGGATGTTAGTTAGTGTTTGTTTAATGTTACGTAGCTACAAAATGGCGAAGCTTACTACAGACATCAATAGAGACAAGTGTTGAACTATCTGAAGTATTAGTGAAAAGTATTTGTGTACTTCATAATTTCATTCGACATAAAAACAGTTTGAGCTACTTTTTAGGTAATGGTGTTGATTTGCAACTTGTTCCCATTGTTCAAACATAAACCGGACCACAACAAGAACTACAAGGCCTACAGCAGAAGCTATGTCGGTTCGTGATAATTCTGAAAGAATATTTTGTTTCCCCAAGTGGGGCTCGTGAGTGGTAACACCGAATGATCCAGTAATGTACTTTTTAAAGGGTAGTGAGTAAAACTGATATCTTATTTGTACATTTCAATGCAGCAGCAATCTTCTTCCACAAATTAACTATCACATCACAAACCCAGTGGCTACGATTACTGGGATCATACATAGCATGGTGCTGTCGCCACTGAGGACTCACTGTAAATGATGGTATCATGGGAAAATGAGCTGGAGGTGACTCGACGCGACTCAACTAGGCATAACTCGAATTGACTCTACTCTTTCGGTGTGAATGTTTTTTTCTTACTAGCCATACAAATTAATGTTAACTGGGGTGACGATTCAAAACGAGTCATGAATCGTCTTGACACAACTCTAGGCAACTCGCCTCGTTTGTTAATGCAGCTAAAGGGTGAGAGGCATTGCTACAGGGCTGCCCTCCCAACCCTCAACAATACACATAAACACAGCTGGGTATGACGACCTCTTCTTACTCACGCCCGCTTACCGTCACCTCAGGGTCTTGGGTAACTCTCCAAAATTAACATCAAGAGGGACCTTTCTTGCACATCAGTTTGGTACAAAATCAACTAATTTTTTAAAGAAAATGTACACTATAATAGGCACATTCTGGCCTTCCGTCTGTCAGGTTGTATTAAAACTCTTTCTCAATTTCCAAGTGAGAGTTCTTAAACTTGTTTTCCATATGTTGCACCACGACCCCGGAATGATTTTAATACTGTTTCACTAAAATTCATCATGTATTAGTGAAATAATGAAAGAAAAGGTTCTAGAAATATCACGACTACAGTCCGTTTGGCATCTCCTATCCGGTCCCACCCACACAGTGACATCAGCTGGGGTGAGGGGTGGGGGACCAGAAGAGTTCATCACATAAGGGTTCACACTGATCATCTGAACCTGTTTCACTGTCGCATGCGTATAGATAGAGTACAGTACAGGGGAATGTGCAGAAAAAAATATGAGACAGTTTAGTATGAGAGACCAGTTGATAAGGCTTCAAAGAGCACCCACCTAAACAGACATCTGATCTAAGCATATTGTTGATGTATTATGGATTGTGTCGACAGCCCCTCCCACACAGACATTTGATCTTCACACTTTCACCAACGGGTTATTCCATCAATCTGAAATTTCATTTATGCCAAAATATTTTCTTTTTTGCATGTGTGTACACATATGCATTCTCTCCTATCCAAATATGCCGCCCTGCCAAAAGGTGAGATTCTGCGACCCCCACGCCCCTTGGCAGAATGACATAAGGCCTCTCTCTTGTGTGAACGAAAAAGTCCGAGCGAGACACATCTATATTTAAAGTTGCAGAAATAGCACGAGTAACAGAACTCATAGTCATCCAACCCAGGCATAGTTTCTTGTACCGGTATGTGTGTGTGTGTGTGTGTGTGTGTGTGTGTGACCATGGGAACGTTCTGGGACACACGTCAACACTCAAGAATGACCATAGGAAATAGGGAGAGTGTGGGCTGTGGGTGTGCCGAGGACTCATCAGTGATGTTTCTTTCCCTTTATCACGTTGTATATACCGTACTGTACTTTTATTCATTTAAGACACTAACGAGTTAATGTTATTACAGTTGGTGGTTAATATTAGACACAGTATTGGTATGGAATGGAAATGTGTTAATAATACATCTTTGTTCATAGATTACCGTATGTTAAGTTGTTGGTAATATATCAATAACTCAGATGTATATATATATATATATTGTTTGTATTGGTTGTATACTGTTTAAGTACTTCTTTATTTACGTACAGAGCTTAATTGGTTGGTGATAATAACTCCTGATATAGAAATGATTATACCAAGGCTTGTGTATCCATGACCTCGATAGGACTCTGTACATTGGTCTTAGCAGAGAAGTATAACAGTGTTGGTTAATCTGGAGTAACTCATTCATTCAAACTATTCAAAGCAACAAGACCCCATTATTTTTGTTAATCTGTAGCTGTTTCCTGGCATACTTTGGAGGATCAAGAAACATACTATCCCCTTAACTTTTTTTCCTATAAGCTACATCAAAAACCAACGTCACTACACTTGTCTTCACTCAGCTAAAGATGATTATGAAGGTCACGGTTCCGAGGGTAGAGTAATTACTATGAGACGTCACATCCCATAACACTTATACTATACATCTGCTCCAAACTTTTCCTGAACCACCGGAAGCATCAACCCTTCTTTACTAAGAGTCGGTGTGTGTGTGTGTGTGTGTGTGTGTGTATGTGTGTGTGAATGTATGGGTCCCATTGTGTGTGTGTGTGTGTGTGTGTGTGTGTGTGTGTGTGTTCCATTGTGTGTGTATGTGTGTGTGTGAATGTATGGGTCCCATTGTGTGTATGTGTGTGTGTGTGGGTTCCATTGTGTGTGTATGTGTGTGTGAATGTATGGGTCTCATTGTGTGTGTGTGTGTGTGTGTGTGAATGTATGGGTCTCATTGTGTGTGTGTATGTGTATGTGTGTTAGGTAATGGTGTGACGTCATGCTACAACCACATGTTTAGCTTTGGGTTGCAACAATTGTCAGATGTCTTCTCCTTCCTATTGTCTAACCTCCCCTATAGTCTCTGTCTCTTCATTCCCCTCTTGTTGTTTCAACCCTCCTTGCCTGTGTCTTCTTCCCCTCCCTCTCCCTCTTGTTTCAACCCTCCTTTCCTCTGTCTCCTCTTTCTCCCTCTTTCTGTAACCTTCCTTGCCTCGCTCTCCTTCCTTTCCATCTTTCATAAACTCTCCTTGTTTCTGTTTCCATCCCTCCCACTCGTCACGTCCTTGTCTCCTCCCTGTCTCCCCCCCTCCCCCCCCAAACCAGTCATGCCTTCCTCCTTCTCAACTGTACTCCCACCCACCCTCTTACTTCCTACCTCTTGTCTCCTGTGTATCATCCCTCCTCCCCCCGCCTCTCTCTCTCTCTCTCTCTCTCTCTCTCTCTCTCTCTCTCTCTCTTCCCAGCCACTCCCCTATACCCCTCCTCACATCCTGTCAGCCTCTGTGTTATCTGTACATATTTATCGCTTCACGAAAATGGTAATTATTCTTCCACAAGAGATGACCTTTTTGAAGAATAGGCTGGAGTAGATCTGCCCATTAATCTATACATCCCTTGAGATAACTTGTGTGTACTAGTGTATTGTCTACTGCGAAAAAAAACTACTGTAAATCTAAGTAATGTAAATCTAAATATCCTTATTAACTCCTTCCCTTCCTCCCTTCTGTTCCCCTGTTTGGTAAATTTCTCATTAGTCGTCAATAGTTCCTTTAATTTTTTCATACCTCTTCCCTATGCAGTTCTCCTACTTTCTCCCACCCATCTTCCCTGGAGTGGAAGCAGAGAACAAATAACATTGTTCTCTCCTTCCACCTTCTTGACCTGTTTCTTTTTTGTTTACTCTCACTTCCTTTCTTCGTTATTCACCTTCCTAATATTTATTCCTTCCTTCCATTATTATCTGTCTCTCCACATTGTTTTATTTTCTTCCACCTTGTACCTATTTTCTTCCTTCTCAGTTTCCTTTCATCCTTTTTTTTTTTTTCTTGTATCCCTTTCTTCACATTCTGCTGCACTCTCATCTCGTCTTCCCACATCCTTCCCTTTCCTTCTTATATCTCATCCCCACCGCCCCCACTTCCTTCACCTTGTTTATGCCTCTCCTTGCTTTCCATCCTCTTCTTCCCCTGCTCTCTCTCTCTCTCTCTCTCTCTCTCTCTCTCTCTCTCTCTCTCTCTCTCTCTCACACACACACACACACACACACACACTTTTGATTCAGCAGCAGTAGTTAGGGATCGTGTACTGAATCAACTTCCCTTCCCAGACCAGTCAGTCCCCGGGGAAATCCTTACTATGGTTATGTCACCTGGGAATGTACCGTACCGTACGTACACGTTGGTATTGTTTGGTTTTACTTTGCCATCTTGTTTCCATGAGCATTT
>JAWQEG010005405.1:15000-25000 GCA_033782935.1 Petrolisthes cinctipes | reverse complement strand
TGTCTTCAGATGTATTTACGTACGTACCCTGGTAAGAGACGGTGAAGAGCAGAAGGAAAGACAGAATTTTGTTGGCAAACGTAGACCCCATCTGTCTCTTAACTCCCTCATTCATCCCTGTGTCTGCTTCAGTTTCCTTTTCACTTCTTGCCTTACCTTCCCTGTCTCTCGTCTAACCCCTGCCTCCCCTGCCTCTCATATCATTCCTGCCTCCCCTGCCTCTCGTCTAACCCCTGCCTGCCCTGCCTCTCATATTATTCCTGTCTCCCCTGCATCACAAAATATTATAACCCCTGCCTTGTCATAATAACACCTGGCTCATTGAAAGGTGCACAAGACATGGTTCCTCTGCTGCCTCTAATGTGACGAGTAAACCATCACCATTATCATCATCATTACCATGGGACTATACCACCATCACCATGCACCACCATCACCATGCACCACCACAACTACTACTTCTACAATTACAACTACAACTACCACCATCACTACTAATACTATACCACCGCCACCACCACAACAACAACTACTACTACAATTACCACTACTACCACTACCACTACTATCCCTGCCATTACTACTGTACCACCATTACCACCACCACCACAACTACTACTACCATCACCACTACCATTACCACCACCACCACCACCACCACTACTACCATCACCACTACCATCACTACTACCACCACAACTACTACCATCACCACCACCACCACCACTACCACTACCACCACCACCACCACAACTACTACTACCATCACTACTACTACCACCACTACCATCCCTGCCATTACTGCGGCCTCTGTTACCCTGTCGCCCACGCCCTTCCAGCAGCGCCAGCTCAGCCCAGGCAGCCTTCCAGGGTCGTGCTGGAAAAACGAGCCTGGAAGATGGCCAACCTGGAGACTTCCCAGATTATGGTGTTGGTGGTGATGGTGGTGGTGGTGGTGGTGATTGTACTGATGGTGGTGGTGATGGTGATGGTGGTGGTGATTGTACTGATGGTGGTGGTGGTGATGGTGTTGGTGGTGGTGACTGTACTGATGGTGGTGGTGATGGTGTTAGTGGTGGTGACTGTACTGATGGTGATGGTGGTGACTGTACTGATGGTGGTGGTGATGGTGGTGGCTGTAGTGGTGGTGGTGATGGTGGTGACTGTACTGATGGTGATGGTGGTGGTGATGGTGGTGGTGGTGGTGATGGTGATGGTGTTGGTGGTGGTGGTGATTGTACTAATGGTGGTGGTGACTGTACTGATGGTGGTGGTGATGGTGTTAGTGGTGGTGACTGTATTGATGGGGGTGGTAGTGGTAATGGTGGTGACTGTACTGATGGTGGTGGTGGTGATGGTGTTGGTGGTGGTGACTGTACTGATGGTGGTGGTGGTGATGGTGTTGGTGGTGGTGATGGTGTTGGTGGTGGTGTTGGTGATGGTGTTAGTGGTGGTGACTGTATTGATGGTGGTGGTGATGGTGGTGTTGGTGGTGGTGACTGTACTGATGGTTGTGGTGATGGTGGTGGCTGTAGTGGTGGTGGTGATGGTGGTGACTGTACTGATGGTGGTGGTGGTAGTGGTGGTGGTGATGGTGGTGGTGACTGTACTGATGGCGGTGGTGGTGGTGGTGGTGGTGACTGTACTGATGGTGGTGGTGATGGTGATGGTGGTGATGGTGGTGGTGACTGTACTGATGGTTGTGGTGGTGTTGGTGGTGGTGACTGTACTGATGGTGGTGGTGGTGGTGGTGACGGTGGTGACTGTACTGATGGTGGTGGTGGTAGTAGCAGTAGTAATGGTGGTGATGGTAGTGATGGTGATGGTAGTAGTAGTAAAGGTGGTGATTGTAGTGATGGTGATGGTAGTAGTAGTAATGGTGGTGATTTTGGTGGTGGGGTGGTGGTAGTAGTAATGGTGGTGATTGTGGTGATGGTAATGGTAGTGATTGTGATGGTGGTGATTGTCGTAATGGTAAGGGGAAAACTTGGATGATGGCAGAGTCTTACAAAATTGACCAGTTGTGCATATGTTATTGGCACACACACACACACACACACACACACACACACACACACACACACACACACAAACCTTCACACCCACACTAACACAAACCTTCACACCCACACTAACACAAACCTTCACACCCACACAAACACACACCTTCACACCCACACAAACACACACCTTCACACACACACACACACACACACACACACACACAGATGATGACTCACTCCCATGCACATGTGCAATTTTTCACATTTCTCTGTATATGTTGTTGTTGTTGTTGTTGTTGTTGTTTTTGTGCGTCTACTCAAGCATACATACAATAAAGACGGTATCATAATAATTCCATACAATACTGGATTCAATTATATGGATATCAATACAAATATGGGATGTGTGTCTATTTTAATAATAATAATAATAATAATAATAATAATAATAATAATAATAATAATGTAAAATCCAGCAGGAATCACTCTCAGAAACACAGGAGTAAAGAATTTGCTTGAGTTGTACCCATTTGGTTTTGGTGAGATTTGACCTTCACAACACCTTTCGTTATTTCAGAGTGTGAAGCTTGGTGGTGGTTGGTGCAGAGCTGTGGTGGGTTGGGTGGGTGGCTTGTGGTGTAATGATGGTCTACAGTTGCTGCCTCCTGATAGTAACTGTACCATCAGCCAAACACATCTGACGCAATACTTAGCTTACAGTAAATAAACCATACACACACATTACTTACATCTATATTGATACACACACACATCCACATACACATTGACACAAACACGCACACACACATACTCACACATACATACATATCCACTTTGATACACATACACACACACACACACATCCACATTGACACACATACACATACATATTGACACAAACGCACATTGATACACACGCATATGCATCCACATTGACACACACACACATACATCCACATTGATACACATACACACACACACATCTTGACACAAATACACACACACACACACTGACACAATATCATACACATATAAAACTTACTACATGTATGTATCCAGACGCACACGGAATATAAAACAAATATATATATACAGTGACACACTTCCAGCCAGCACACTCCACCATCCCTCTTTCACACACACACACACACACACACACACACCTGAGGTTTCATGTCAAACACAATTCATATTACGATTAGTGACCTTAATATCTCCCTTTCTCTCTCTTTTCTACCTTTCTTTTTTCATTCTCTTTCTTTTCCTTTCCTTCTTCACCTCTCGTTTTATACACCTCCTCTTTCGTACTCTCTTACACAAATTCTAATACCCTCTCTTCTATATAGTTTTTATCTGATTATATATTTTACTTCTGCACCCACATTTTCTCTTCTCCCTCTCTCCCTCTCTTACTTTTACATGACAACAACAAAGAAGGTTTAGGAAGACATGTAAGCTCTTTGATATGAAGCTCTCAAGACGTCATACATTTATCTCGGGTCTTACCACACGTGTGAAATTATATATGAGAGAGAGAGAGAGAGAGAGAGAGAGAGAGAGAGAGAGAGAGAGAGAGAGAGAGAGAGACCCTGCTTACTCACCAAACTCACCATCATTGTTGTTGGCTATTTCGTACTTCGGGTTTTTTCGGCTCCAAACTCAAATCCTATGCAACCAAAATAATAATAATAATAAGCCTACTTCCTTCAACCCAAATAAACCTTAAAGTTAAATAATTCTGTCTTCCTTAAGGACCCTGTGATCGTGTATGAGAATATGGTGGTGGGTTCTGATTCCTCCTGACTATGCCATGAAACAAACTCCGTCAATATAATATAGGTGGTGTTTCGTGACAATATTTGAAGGACTCACTAACCCCCAATTTTCTGAGGACATTACAAGCTCCTGAAATACAACCAAATAATCCTGTTTTTTTTTTTTTAATTAAACCCAAACTATACAACCAAGTAATCACAACAACTTCCTTAACACAACAACAACAACAACAACAACAACTTTCTTAAATACAAACTATGAAACCAAAAATAATCCGAACTTCCTTGAACCTTTATTTACTCCTAATATGAATACTTAAAAAAAAAAAAATTATGATTGCATGAAGACAGTGAAGGTGTTCTGAACGTCTGAGCTGGGCTGGCAAGTACTCGTATAAAGAACCGAGATTGTGTGTATCTGGAACTTCCCCAAAATGATAAAAATCGCCTCGTCAGTCAGTCAGTGAGTGAGTGAGGGAAGGAGGGAAGAGGAATAGGAGGAATGACCTTGTGGGTATGTTTGTATATTCAGATGAGGTTTGTACTACTATAGCGTGCTAATGTGTACTATTGAAGCGTGCTAATGTGTACTGCTGTAGTGTACTAATATGTATACCGTTGTAGCGTACATGATAAGCAGTGAATGGCTTTGTCTCTATATGGGATCCCAACTTTTTTTTTTTTTTTTTTTTTTTTTTTTTTCATACTGGGTCGTGAACTCAGCCACCAGCCACTCACACCAGCTGATCTTTGTTGACATGTATCAGCTGATCATGACGAGGAAGAGCCGGTGTAACTTGATACTTATTAATTGTAAGTGTCTTGTGATTGGTTACTGGTGTGACGTGACATCTCGCTTTGTGGTAGTAAGTACAGTCGGCCTCAGGAATCCGTATATACTGCACTGTGACATCAAATGGTTCGTAACAACTATAATGAGGCCGACTGTACATGCAGTAATTCCGTTTGGAGGAAGCAGTAGCCTTCCAATTTAAAAACAACAGAGTACTTCCTTAAGGACCCTGTGTTCGTGTATTGTGAGATTTGGAGGCTTCTGATTCCTCCTGACTAAGCCACGAAACAAGCTCCTTCATTATAAGAGGTGTTTCGTGGCAATATTTGAAGGACTCACTAACCTCCAATTTTCTGACTACATCACAGGGTCCCTTAAGTGGATACAGTATGCATATTTTTGGTACATTGGAGTGCATTGTTTCCTCCAAAGTATGCCAGGAAAAAAACAGGACCAGTTGAACAAAAACAATAGTGGTCTGTTGCTTGAAATAGTTTGGAGAAATCAGTTCATCCACATAAACCAACACTGTTTTTTCTATACACTGTTCTATACAAGTGTGCAGAATATTCGCATAATACACTCACCTCCTTTCTCTGTATTTACATAAAGGTTCAGTATAGTGTGTTCTACTTGTAAACAAAGACATGTGTGTGTGTGTGTGTGTGTTACGGTATAGTCGTCATTTATACCCTCTCTGTTGTTTAGTCGTTCCAACCACACATGATTCACTTATATTTATTGTTATGGTTGGCTGAGGGATTAAACTTTTGTGCACCATAGTAAAATTACAGTACTATGTGTATATATGTATAGTTACAGTACTATATGTATGTATGTATGTATGTATGTATGTATGTACAGTTACAGTACTATATGTATGTATGTATGTACAGTTACAGTACTATATGTATGTATGTATGTACAGTTACAGTACTATATGTATGTATGTATGTATGTACAGTTACAGTACTATATGTATGTATGTATGTATGTACAGTTACAGTACTATATGTATGTATGTAAGTATGTATGTATGTATGTATGTATGTACAGTTCCAGTACTATATGTATGTATGTATGTATGTATGTATGTATGCACAGTTACAGTACTATATGTATGTATGTATATGTATGTACAGTACTATATGTATGTATGTATGTATGTATGTATGTATGTACAGTACTATATGTATGTATGTATGTATGTATGTACAGTTACAGTACTATATGTATGTATGTACAGGTACAGTACTATATGTATGTATGAATGTATGTATATATGTATGTATGTATGTATGTATGTATGTATGTACAGTCGTGATCTATCTAAAGTTGTGTCACCTCTTTGGTATGACGGTGATCTTGTTAGAATATAGTTATTATCGTGAATGAGATGTGTTTGTTTCTTCTTACCAATCGTTTCTCAAGGCTTGCTGAGAAAGAGGAAGGTGTTGCAGTACTCTTGGGCGTGACTGTGCATGTATGTATGTATGTGTGTGTGTATTACGTGTACGTGTTGGCGTGTGTGTATATATATTATGTATGTGTGCAGCAGTGACCTCGACACGTTGCCTGGGTGGTGTCATGCAACCCCATCACCCTTCACACACACACACACACACACACACACACACACACACACCTACATGTAACAATATAACACACACACACACACACACACACACACACACCTACATGTAACACTATAACACACACACACACACACACACACCTACACACTTACATGTAACACTATAACACACACACACACACACACAGACCTACACACCTACATGTAACACTATAACACACACACACACACCTACACACCTACATGTAACACTATAACACACACACACACACACACCTACATGTAACACTATAACACACACACACACACACACCTACACACCTACATGTAACACTATAACACACACACACACACCTACCTACATGTAACACTATAACACACACTCTATATCACCATTTGGCTTGAATCGAGAGAGTGTCATCATCATCATCATCATCAATACATTCCTATAAGATGAAGGCCTTTCCCAATAGTTTGTTATAGCACTTCTTGATATTTCCCAATATTTTGTCTACTTCTTCTCTGTTTATTTTCAGTGGTCTGTCTCTCTTTCTGATAAGTCATCCACCCATTCACTCCAAGCTCTGTCTGATGTGGCTTCTACTACCATTCCTGCATGAGTTGCCAAGATGTCTCAATTGCATAACACGACAAATTCTGTATTATGAATCTGGTTGACTATTTACGAAGAATTAAAACTGTACCATGTCTTCTGGCTACATGTTACAATACCCGCTTTACAATACATATATATTTAACTTTGTATGTAATTTTGACATGAGTGAAGGAGAACACGTGTATTAAGGTGGTAATTCTTTTTTTTTGGGTACATTGGATTGCCTTGATTCCTCCAAAGTATGCTAGGAAACAGGGGTGGTACTTATAGAATGTCATAAATCTTAGTCATAACTCTAGTCATAGCTATGAAAGATTCAAAAACTTCTGTCATAAGCACTATGATTCTGTCATAAGCACTATGATTCTTACATAGTTATGATAAACTTAGTTATGACCGAGTTAGCAAACTGTTACAAGTGTCGGAATTCTGCATGTCATCTTTTTATTAAATGATAAGGAAACACCTCAAAAAGATGAAAATATATAATATAAATATACTTCTATTACAGTTATGCACAAATTTAATTAGACCTCTTTTAAATAAAGAAATATATTGCCCAAAATATCGGCCGCTAGACGGCACTAGGTGGAATGTAAACAATAACAAAAACTCGAGCGCTGTTTTTAAAGCAGGCAACCAATACCACTACCAATACCACTAATACACTATTACCACCACTACCATATCACACACATACATACATACCTTGTGTCTACCTTACCACTACTACCATTACCACAACTACTACCACCACTACTACTACTACCACCTCTACTACTACTACCACCACCTACTACCACCACCACCACCACCTACTACTACCACTACCACCTCTACTACTACCACCACTACCACCTCTACTACTACCACCACTACCACTACCACTACCACCTCTACTACTACTACCACAACCTACTACCACCACTACCACCACCTACTACCACCTCTACTACCACCACCTACTACCACCTCTACTACCACCACCTACTACCACTACTACCACCTCTAATACTACTACTACTACCACCACTACCACCTCTACTACTACCACCACCTACTACCACCACTATCACCTCTACTACCACCACTACTACCTCTACTACTACCATTACCACCTCTACTACTACTACTACCATCACCTACTACCACCACTACCACCTCTCCTACCACCACTACCACCACCTACTACCACCACCTACTACCACCACTACCAGCATGGACACTACTCTCACTGCCCTCTCACACTACTCTCACATTGCCCTCTCACACTGCTCTCACATTGCCCTCTCACTCTACTCTCACATTGCCCTCTCACACTATTCTCACACTACTCTCACATTGCCCTCTCACACTACTCTCACATTGCCCTCTCACACTACTCTCACATTGCCCTCTCACACTACTCTCACATTGCCCTCTCACACTACTCTCACACTACTCTCACATTGCCCTCTCACACTACTCTCACACTACTCTCACATTGCCCTCTCACACTACTCTCACATTGCCCTCTCACACTACTCTCACACTACTCTCACACTACTCCCACATTGCCCTCTCACACTACTCTCACATTGCCCTCTCACACTACTCTCACATTGCCCTCTCACACTACTCTCACACTACTCTCACATTGCCCTCTCACATTGCCCTCTCACACTACTCTCACATTGCCCTCTCACACTACTCTCACATTGCCTTCTCACACTACTCTCACATTGACCTCTCACACTACTCTCACATTGCCCTCTCACACTACTCTCACATTGCCCTCTCACACTACTCTCACACAACTCTCACATTGCCCTCTCACACTACTCTTACACTCCTCTCACACTACTCTCACACTGCCCTCTCACACTGCCCTCTCACATGGCCCTCTCACACTACTCTCACAGTACTCTCACACTGCCCTCCCTAGGCTGACGCACACGAAGTGGTTGTTGTTGTTCGGCTATGACGACTATGACCGATTCATAAGTCCTTATGACACCTCTTGACCAGTCATAGCGTGAGACCAACTTATGACAGATTCATAGTGCTTATGACAGATTCAAATCTCTTATGAATTATTTATGATAAATATCCGCCATCTTGGAGGCTTATGACAGATTCATAGAGCTATGACATTCTATAAGTACCACCCTAGGACCAGAAGAGCAAAAGTAATGGTGTTCTGTTGCTTAGAATAGTTTGGAGGATTCACTTGCTCCAGATTTACCAACACGAATTTTTTCCTCAAGGAGTATAGGGGGACAGGCTTGGGGGGGAGGTTAGGGGGGTTTTGGGGGGTGCGGGAGTAGGGGACCAATGTAGATGGATAAACAGATTAGTTGACATACGTGTGTTTTGTAGATAATGAAGACTTACAGTACATGCAGACATTCATAAAGAGAGATGATGGATGGATAGATAATATGTAGATAAGCAGACAGATAGAGCCTATACATACATACATACATACACATACTTTACACATACATACATACATATATACTTTACACATACCAATACATACATACATACATACATACTTTACACATACCAATACATACATACATACATATATACTTTACACATACCAATACATACATACATACATACTTTACACATACCAATACATACATACATACATATATACTTTACACATACCAATACATACATACATACACATACTTTACACATACTAATACATACATACATACATATATACTTTACACATACCAATACATACAAACATACATATACTTTACACATACCAATACATACATACATACATATACTTTACACATACCAATACATACATACATACACATACTTTACACATACCAATACATAAATACATACATATACTTTATACATACCAATATATACATACTATACTGATTATACATAGTTTCCAATACATACATAGGCTACATACTGGACTGATTATACATACTTTACATTGCGTACATACTTTCATACTATACATACCCAGAAAGACAGATAAACAATAAGTATGATAAACAAAGTGAAGCTGAAACTGTTTACATGTGAAATTAGTCATTGAGGTGATGCCTTACATATCGATTTATTCTTAGTCACTTTTTATGACAACTAAACACTTGTGACCCACTTAATGCCACTTGATACTGACTGACCTGACTTCCTACCTACCTACCTGTCTACCTACCTACCTACCTACCTACCATCTACTGACCTACCAATCTACAT
>JAWQEG010005405.1:0-10000 GCA_033782935.1 Petrolisthes cinctipes | reverse complement strand
TCTGTTTTATTTTTTCCTCTATGTATTTCTTCACTATATTATCTTCTCTGTTTTATTTTTTCTCTATGTATATCTTCACTATATTATCTTCTCTGTTTTATTTTTCCTCTATGTATATCTTCACTATATTATCTTCTCTGTATAATTTATCTTCTTTGTTTTGTTTTTTCTTCTATGTATATCTTCTCTATTTTATCTTCTCTTTTATGTATATTGTTTTTTTACCACCTTTTATAAACAGTAGAGCCAATTATAATTTTATCTTCTAATTAATTATCTTCCCTTTAACACCTTTTATGTATTAGTAAAGATTAGGCATTAACGTAATTAGTAAATGTTAGATTAGGCATTACCGTGATTAGTAAATGTTAGAATAGGCATTAACGTAATTAGTAAACGTTAGATTAGGCATTTCCGTGATTAGTAAATGTTAGATTGTTTTGTAAGCTACTGAAGTAAAGAGAGAAAATATCTAATTATGTCACCGATGAATCAAAAGCTAATGATTCCTTCAACTACAGAGACACAAAACACACAGAGTACGTAATTTCAATATTCTGTTTCTTAGCACATTATAATAATAGGTGAATCATGCAGTAGTCTCCAAATATCCGACGGCATTTTATCTCTTACTAAGAAATACGCTGTAACAAGAGGTGATTAGTAGAGAATGTTTCCACACCAGTTAGCACTGAATGAACAGAATTGATTGGTTGATTGATTGATATTAGGCGCCGCAACAGCGAGGTCATATAGCGCCAAAAAAAGGTGATAGAGAAGTGAGACAGCAAGCAAGCGCTGAATGAACAGGACACACACACATACATACATAACCTTCATGTTTCTCAGATACGGTATGACATTTGGAGAGAGTCACATGACACCTTGGAATTCTCTCTCCACAAGACAAACGTTTATTTTTCTTTCCTGAACTAACAAAAACCTACAACACCGGTAGACAGTTTCTTTATCAAACCATTTGGGCTACAATTAACTGTCGGCAGCGGTAACCAGTGGATGTTTTTCTTTGAGTAAAAAATAATGAATTCTGATGTTGGACTCTGAGGGTTATTGTGACGTGGATGCCCCGTCAACCATTCACGAGAGGATAAAGTGTGTGTGTGTGTGTGTGTGTGTGTGTGTATTACCTGTATAGTGTGATATACAGCAGTACATTTTTGTCATCAGTCGTGGCAGTTGTCGTGGACGTATGACTGACATCAATTGGTTTAGTTTTTGTTTATCTCACACAACACATGACGTCAGTTGTAACTCATTGTTTTGGTGGATAAAATATTATATAATTATATAATTATATTATATTTGTTTTATTTACAAGAAAATGCATATTGTTTTTATTTACATGGTGCATCGCGAAATATGATGTGATCAATATATATAATTATATTATATTAGTTTTATTTACATGAAAATGGATATTGTTTTATTTACATGAAGTGCATCGCGAAATATGATGTGATCAATTTGTTTGTTTTGTTGTGTTGTACTCAGTGTGAAGGATTTGATGAAACATTTATCTACAGCCATTATATACGAGTTATGTGAAGCCTCGGCCTGAATTTATATATATTTTCTATTCTGGTGTTGTAGACCTCAGAGCGCTGAGGCACGAACCCTGCTATGTGGAACACATTCCTCGCTTGTAGTAACACAGCAGATTCATAACGAAGGAAGTGACTGAACTGCACAAACCTCTTAGGAAAGATGACACAATGCACTGCTTGTAAAAAAAACTTATCACCTCGAGTGTACAGCACAATGCCGTTGGTCTCACCTACTATAGCCTACAACTATTTATATACAAATACTGTTTTGATTCCTTCATGATATTACATACGTCATTGCATTGTATATTACATTGCTTTAAAAAGTGGTATGGATATTAAAATAGTTCTGTAAGTCTTTCTGTATTATACTGTACTGTACATGGGTGAAGGTGGGTGTTGCAGTGGAGTGGGAGGAGGTGATGATGCAAGAACTTGATAGGGGTGGGTGTGTGTGTGTGTGTGTGTGTGTGCAATACTTGATAGTGTACTTGTAAGTGGGAAGAATCTGGTGTAAGTGGGTGCAGATGGATGGCTACACATGAGTTAGGATACACATGAGTTTGATATCTGGTGTAAGTGGGTGAAGATGGATGGATACACATGAATTTGATTTAGTGGATGGGAGAGACAATGAGTATGAGTGAGTGTAGCCTAGATAGGATAACAATAGATTTTTATACCTGAATGCACAAAGCTTATACAGAGAGAAGAAAGCTACATGGAAATTAGCTTCTTTCACGACGGTATTACTGCTTTCATCATTACGCTCTGGTTAACATCCAGGGGTTTTAATTAATTACTGCAGTAAGGATTTCAGATTTAAGACGCTGAGAACTTAGGATTGTCTGTATTAAGAATAAGAATAATGTGGTGCAATCTGTAAGTCGTTTTGTTCGGTCAAGAATATGTGGTAATTCACTCCTTGTCTATATTTCTTCTCACTTCTACATGAGTCAAATATGACCTTAGTTCAGTACCCCGGGGGAGGACAAACGAGAGGGAGAAGGAGAGAGAGGGAGTAGGAGAGAGTAGGGGAGAGGGGGAGCGATGGAGGCAGCTAGGTGCAAGTGTACTCACGGATCCAACCAGTGAGACACAAGGGCGCCATGGTCTCACACACAGTCACTCTAATCTCACCCTTATGTGTACCGCTACATTGAGGCGGGAGTAGTATGGCAAGCCACCTTCCCGCCTGTTATTCGCACGCATGCGTCATGGCGGCGCTGGCTGGAGTTAGGTCGGAAATCCTCTTTGTTTTCATGGGTATCTAGACCGTAAGGGGGCTGGCTGGGAGGGTGAGGATAAGGATGGGCCATGGAGAGAGGGACGCATCGTCCCTACTGCGGTGTATTGGTTCCTAAGGGCGAGAATTAGAGGCTAGCCAACGAGTCAGTGAACCTTACGGACGCAGCCTGGGTCGATCACAACTGAGCAAGGCGACCGTCCCGCAGTTGAGTCTGAGACAGTGGAGGGGGATGTTGTCGCTCGTCGTCTGCACCTCCTCGGGTGAGTGCCTTCCTAATTATTACCTTAATTACGTTATATCAAGCCATATACTGAGAACCACAGTAAACATACACCCCCTAGTGATCAATGACAATGTTTACCATATTTCTAAAACAACGATAATGCCTTAAAACGTTGCCTGCGCGAACGTTTGTGTCAGAATCAGCTGATCGCGCTGGAGGGAGGAAGGCAGCAGCATATTTCCTCCCAGCCTTGGTCGTGCAACACAAAGGAAGCATCAGCATCACTTCACAGAAACATTTCCCACAATATATGACTAACTATGATTTCATGTTTCCGAGGAGTATTATTAAATGTTTCACCATCATTTTGAAGGGGTCTTTCTTGATAAAATGGCTACGATTCTAAATGCCTTGTTTTGTTATCGTTGTGTTACATCGTCTTCCAGGCAGGTAGGATTCACGTATTGCTTTATGACGCAATTGTAACTGTAATGGTACTCGTGATAACAGTTAACCAAGCCTTTGTTGTCACTATGACATGAATAGTTTTATGCAACATCTTACGATCTTGGACGCCAATTAGGCCTAAACTGTTTAAATTTACTGTGGGACATACTCTAGGACTTAATGTACCAAAAGAAATAGATAAAAGAAGTTCTACAGCTGTGAGTATCAATCATAATAACGGTGCTTCGTGTAACCTTGTGTATCGGTAACTCGTTATGATGCTTCACACTCACCCATATAAGCACGGTCTAACTCGACCGTGCATTTAAGGACCCTGTGATTGTGTGTGAAAATTGGAGGCTTCTGATTCCTCCTGACTATGCCACGAAACAGGCTCCTTCCTTATAGGTGTGTGTGTTTCGTGGCCATATTTGAAGGACTCATTTATCTCCAATTTTCTGACTACATCACAGGGTCCCTTAATGAACCAATGGGAAATTGTTCTTTCCAGTCAGTCAGGATTCGACCATTGTACACACACACACACACATTAACTGATATGACTACATCATATCCTTCAAATACAATTTCGGCATACGTAGAGCACAAGGGAATTAATCCATTAAAGCAAATATTTAATAACTGTGCATGAGGGGTCCATATCCAATAATATCAGTAAATAGTAAAATGTAATAATCAGTAAATAGTTAATAGTAAAATCAGTAAATAGTACGGTACATGTAATAACTTCTTCATCGAGGTGAAAGGTAACGTTGGGAAATTCTCAGGTGCTGACAAGTGAGGGTTGGTTAAGGGGAGAACCTCTTTTGGTCATTTTTTTTTAGGTCCTGTGCAAGTGTAGGTTGAAGCCCGGCCATTACATCAGGTGGGAATTACAACCCTACTGTGGTCGTTAAATTAAGGAGAGTTACTGATTCCTTCCAACTAGGATAGGAAGCAGACAACCTCAGTTAGGCCTATACTCATAGGGAATCATGTTTTGTGGTAGCGTCCGGAGGAATCAGTAACCCTCAAATTTACCAAAAAGCGGTTCTCCCCTCAAGTCAAACGAGTTCTACCGCCAGTGTGTAAAGTGGCTTAGAGCAATTAATGCATAACTGATGTGGATAAAGTACATAATTATACGTTTCACCAATTTTCTTGTGGGTGTAAAATGTGTCCGTGTGTAAATAGGCCCTAACACTTTATTTGATGCTGGTGAGATGAGGGCAAGATAAGGTACTGTATACCAAAGATAACACAACATTTACTACTACTATTACTACTACTATCATCTATGGGTATATGTTTACTGTATATTGTAATTCCCAGAGATTCTTCATTCTAACTTTTTTTCTTTCTTGTTTTTGTTTTTATAACTGTCATGGATTCCTTGCCGGTACACCAACCACTCCTTTCACACCAATACCAAATGAACATACCTCTTCATTTGGTCTTTCTTGCTTGACACTATCGAACTCAAATGAGGTGACGCAGACAACACGATTCACGACGACAGGAAACCACAACTTCTTGACCTTAGGAATAGGAAACTAACTGCGTGTGGTGTGGTGTGAGTGCAGTCCAGTGCAGTATGATTGTGGTGTGCAAATTTAGTAAAACATTCAATAAAATTCTAGTGTAAGCTTGGAAGACGAGGATACATTTTAACAACACAAAACCGCTGGTTGTCGTCATCCACTGTTATTAAATGTGTTCGGAAAAATAGGAGTTAGTGTTGGTAATACTAGGAAAACTTTCGACAATCACGAGGCAAATTGAGTGCAGTTCTGCATGATGAAGTCCACCATCGTATGCAAGAATATCCATGATGTTGACGAGGGTGTGGTACCAGTACGATGGCTCTGTAGTGTGTGTGTGTATATAGTCAACCTCAGAACCACCACACCATCGCCAACACCATGAATCTTTTTGCATATCTCTCAGTTAGCTACCAGTAGTCACGATAGAGTAATCTGAATGGAGTGAGTGAGTGTGTGTTGCCTTTGTAAGTTTCGTAATGTTTGTGTTTTGCAATAATTTAAGCTCTGGTATAATTTGGTTCGCCTTCGTCGTAGCCTAATAATAATTATATCTAAGAAGTAATTTACAGTAAACGCGTGTGATAATTCTGTCATAGTTTATCTTGAGTCATTCCTTGTTTATATTGGATACTGTTGTTGTGTTCGCCAAATGACTATACATACACAATTTGGAACAGACTGTGTGTGTGTGAATTGTACTCGAACTAAACAGTGTAATAATATTGTACTGTCATCTTTTCTATCTTCTGTTGGAAAGGTTAATTAATACTGTTGTTGTTCTCGGTTATCATATGTTTATACCGTGTTGGTGAGGACAAGTTGCAGTTGACGTTGGGCTCATTGCAAGGCTGTATACTGGCTGGCGAGCGTGAGAGCGTCGTATTGATCTTACCTTGCAACTGGAATCATGTTTTTGTTGTGATTCAGTGAGGATGGTGGTGGGTGTTGTTGCTGTTGTTGTTGTTGTTGTTATAGGTACCGTATCGAACTGGTACGTAGGCTATACACTGTCACATTATAACCTCGCTATTTAACGTGAGGTTCTTTTGAGGTAATAGGCTACACTGGTGGGTGGGCGACTAATTCCTCCAAACTATGCCACGAAACAGATCCCTCATTAAAGTAACATTACCTAACGCTATATATAGTTTAGAGGAATAACAGACCTTCCAATTCACCAACAAGAAAATATTCCCTTAATAATGAGTTTTGGACATACATTTCACCTGAGAGCATTGTACGGTATGCTTAGAATAACGTAATCAAGTGTTTCCTAAAATGTGACATATATAATTTTGGACACACCCTGTATATAATATTTATGGTTATTGTTGCACTGACTCGGGACAAGCTCAGGTGAACTCAATCATATTCCCCCCCCCCCCCCATCTACAATGCAGTCTAAGTGTTGTATTATTATGGTCAAGCGTACTGAGAATAGATATAGCCTAGCTTAGCCTAGCCTAACATTGGTGTTTTGTATAATTCAATCGATGGGAGTCCAGTCAGTACTGTACTACACTGTATATTGGATTTCTCAGCCGGGTAACTGCACGTATTATATTATTGTAACACAATACTGTTGGTTTGGCTTGTTGGGGTATTGAAGTGCATATGATGAAGAAATGGCTGCTGCGTAATTGGGAATATGTATTAATCTGCTGTCTTGCCTCCATGATAATTAATTGGCCGTAAATGCTCTATCAAGTAGTGTACAGATAAACCTTGCTATGAAATCACCTATAGGCCTAGCTACTGAGGTGGTGGTGGTGATTGTATTATCGTCTTTATCTTTTACAGTTGTAGCATCAGGAGGAAGGCTTATCTCTAATAATTCTATGTGGATCTTCATAGTTACTTAAGGAGTTAAGGGGTAGCCTAGCCTAGTACAGTGTTGGTAAATCTGGAGCAACTGAATAATCCATATTACTCCAAGCAACAGGCCACTATTATCTGTGTTATACCAGTCCTGTTTCCTGGCGTACTTGGGAGGAATCAAGTCACTCCAGTGTACCCAAAGTATACATGGTGAGATGGATCATGGCGGTATCGACGTAACTTCTGTTCGTTATTACCGTCATTTGTTTTTTACATTCCATGGTTGTGGCTTAACCTAACCTATAGATAAAATATAAAACGTATTTCCTGCCTCGGTATTTACGGAGGGAGTGAGGGAATAAACAGGGAACACAATATCTATAAAATATGAGCATGAAAGCCGTAGTGTAGCCTGCCAGCCAGCCAACTTGCCAACCACCGATGATTTTACTGTCGATTATTGTGGTGTTGAATATATATATATATATATATATATATATATATATATATATATATATATATATATATATATATATATATATATATATATATTGTGGATTTATGACGTAGATACTATGAGTGATGATGTGGATTCGATTCCTACCACCAATACTACTATGTTTATGTTAGGGAGTGTAATGTGTTTTAGTGATGATTTTGATGCTGTTACTACCACCAATACTACTATACGCTTATGTTGGAGTGCAAGGTGAGGAGTTTGTATAGAAGGTGTATGGAAGTGAAGTTGTGGGACCAGCTGGTGTGAGAGTCAGACCTCCGGTCAGATGGCAGAACAGAGTGGAAGAGTATGTGAAGGAGAGAAACGTTCGGGCTTGACCAAGTAAAGAGGGAGTGTTGGAACCATGGTCCTACGTCCATGGTTGGAACAGGGAAAACTGGTGACACTTCTGCCGTGGCCATCTCTTTGGGGGGAGTCCCCGGAGGGAACAAGGTATAGAGCTATAGACATATAGATAGATTATGTTGGGGAGAGTGTGTGTTTTGGGGTTACATACATACTGTAAGACAGTGTTACCAGGTCCGTGAATAAACAAATGGATCGTGATGGAAATATATTATATACAGAGACACAAACGCATCCACTCGAACTTAGCTGACGGCAGTGATATAATAATAATAATAATAATAATAATAATAATGTTACAGTTTAGTAGTTATTGAGTAAAGGGAATGTGAATTAAAAAAATGTAACAAAAGAAGGAAATGATCGTTGAATGAAACAAAGAAGTAGTTAATGGCCGATTGATTGTTAAACGTCATTGCTTGCTTGATTGCTTTACGACCGTGGTAACAGAATCAAATATATCGTCGGTCAGTCACCATAAATTTTCATTCATACGTAATAACAAGTGAGTCTTTTTATTTTATTATATATTTTTTGAGTTGGAATCATAATTTGCGTTTCATTTTGGGAAATATTCGCTGCGAGGTAGTAAATTGGTTCAAAGTTTAAAGCTCTGGGTTTATTATTAATTAAAAGGATGAATGTGGCGTGTAGTTGATTTAAATCGGAATTAAACCATGTTAGTGAAAAATTAGTGGTTGTTAAATAGCTGGAGGGCCTTCTCTCTCTCTCTCTCTCTCTCTCTCTCTCTCTCTCTCTCTCTCTCTGTATACCCTTTAGCTTTCCTCTCTCTCTCTCTCTCTCTCTCTCTCTCTCTCTCTCTCTCTCTCTCTCTCTCTCTCTCAGCATTAGAATTTTCTCCTTATAGCCTTCTCATCATTAGTTCAACTATGGGATACTTGCTCTTTGTTGTCCTTCCGGGAATTGAGAGAGAGAGTGAGAGAGAGAGAGAGAGAGAGAGAGAGAGAGAGCAAAGAGGAAGGAAGAGGGGGAAGAGGAAAAATAAAGAGTATACGGAGGAAAACAAGAGAGAGAGAGAGAGAGAGAGAGAAAGTAAAACCAGTGTGGGTGGAAGGGAAGGGGATGCAGGGGTAGTAAGGGATGTGGGGGTGGAAGGGGATAGATGGGGAAGGAGGAGGGATGTAGGGGTGGAAGGGGATAGATGGGGTAGAAGGGGATGTGGGGGTGGAGGGGGATGTGGGGGTGGAGGAGGGAGAGGGGAAGGATGATGAGACTTTCCCGAGAGACCAAAGTAATGAGTCATGGTAAAGTTTGAATGCACAGAGGGAGTTCTAGTGTGTGTGTGTGTGTGTGTGTGTTAAGCTCCAGGAGAATGTGTGTGTGTGTGTAAGTAATAAAACCCACACTGGTATAGTCCAACCACTCTTAAAATGTATTTCCACTGAAGAGGACGACAGAGGTCGCCGAAACGTCTGGAATAAAAATATTTCGTCTACCAGTGTGGGTTTTATTACTTACATTTATGATCACGTTAGTGTGATTTTTCACCTATGTGTGTGTGTGTGTTAAACTCTAGGAGAATATGTGTGTGTGTGTTAAACTCCAGGAGAAGATGTATGTGTGTGTGTTAAACTCCAGGAGAATATATGTGTGTGTGTGTGTGTGTTAAACTCTAGGAGAATATGTGTGTGTATGTTAAGCTCCAGGAGAAGATGTATGTGTGTGTGTTAAACTCTAGGAGAATATATGTGTGTGTGTTAAGCTCCAGGAGAAGATGTATGTGTGTGTGTTAAACTCTAGGAGAATATATGTGTGTGTGTTAAACTCCAGGAGAAGAGAAGAGGTGTGTGTTTTAAGCTCCAGAAGATGTGTGCGTGTGTTTGTTAAGCTCCAGGAGAAGATGTGTGTGTTTGTATGTGTGTGTTTTAAGCTCCAGGAGAAGATGTGTGTGTGTGTGTGTGTGTGGGGTTCCAGGTGAGGGAGCTTAGCATTGTTATTAGGGAAGGTCAGTCTGGGGTGTGGAGAACTCTGACCTTGTATTTAGACGAGCCACCAGGGTGACTGTGTGCGTATAGGTGTGTGTGTTGTCCATGGTGTTGTCAGGGTGTGTATGTGTGTGTGTTGCCAGGGTGTGTGAGTGAGTATGGGTGTGTGTGTTTACAAGGTGTGTGAGTGTGTGTGTGTGTATGAGTATGTCTCCTATGTGTGTGTTGCCATGGTGTGTGTGCATATGTGTGTGTGTTGCTGCCTTGCTATTTCAGGTACCATATAATGATTCAGTTAATTCTGGTCAGTGGGAAAGAAGCTGAGTTAAGGAATGGTGTCGAA
>JAWQEG010005404.1:27500-44140 GCA_033782935.1 Petrolisthes cinctipes | reverse complement strand
CTCCATCCTTCCTTCCTTCTTTCCTTCACCTATTCTCCTTCATTTCTTCTTTCCCTCCTTCCTTCCTTCTTTCCTTCACCTATTCTCCTTCATTTCTTCTTTCCCTCCTTCCTTCCTTCATTTCTTCTTTCCCTCCTTCCTTCATCTATTCTTCATTTCTTCTTCCTTCCTTCCTTCATTTCTTCTTTCCCTCCTTCCTTCCTTCCTTCATTTCTCCTTCCCTCCTTCCTTCACCTATTCTATCCTTCCTTCCTTCTTTCCTTCCCCTATTCTCTTTCATTTCTTCTTTCCTTCCTTCCTTTACATATTCTCTCCTTCATTTCTTCTTTCCCTCCTTCCTTTCCTCCAATTTTCACCCTTCCATAATTTATTTTTTCCTTCCAATTCTCTTGTTCCTTCCTTCCTTCCTTCCTTCACTTCTTCTTTCCCTCCTTCCTTCACCTATTCTCCTTCATTTCTTCCCTCCTTCCTTCCTTCACTACTCTTTCATTTACCTACTATTTCCCTTACTTTCTTTCTTCTTTCCTTCACATACTTTTTCCTTCATTTCTTCTCTCTCCCCTTCCTTCCTTCCTTCACCTTCTCTTTCCTTCCTTTCTTCATTCATTCTTTCCTCCTTTCATCTCCTTCCTTCCTTCCTTCACCTACTCTCCCTCCTTCCTTCCTTCTATCATTCACCTTCTCTCTCCTTCCTTCATTCATTCATTCCTTTCTTCCTTCTATCATTCACCTACTCTTTCCTTCCTTTCTTCCTTCTTTCATCTTCTCCTTCCTTCCACCTTTCACCTCTCCTTCTTTCTTTCATCTCCTCTTCCATCCTTTCATCTCCCTCTTCCTTCTTTATTTCCTTCACCTACTCCTTCCCTCCTTCCTTCTTTCAATTATACATTCTCATAGTGTATACATGTGTGTGTATAATTAACAATAAGTGTATACATGTGTGTGTATAATTAACAATAAGTGTATACATGTGTGTGTATAATTAAGTATTAATAAGTATATACATGTGTGTATAATTAACAATAAGTGTATACATGTGTGTGTATAATTAACAATAAATGTGTACATGTGTGTATAATTAAGTACCAACAAGTGTATACATGTGTGTGTATAATTAACTATACACCAAAGTTATGTGTTCATGTGTGTGTTTAATAAAAATTCAACTTGGATTGCATTATACATTACAAAACAAACAAACAAGAATTATTTAAATGAGGAAGGAGGGAATATATAAATTATTTTTGCCAGGTCATCTAAGGTCAGGTCAGCTTAGGTTTGGTATGGTTTGACAAGGTTAGGTTAGGTTTGGGTTGGTTTGGTTTGATGGGGTTAAGTTTGGTTGGGTTAGGTTAGGTTAGGTTAAGTATGATCAGGTCAGGTCAGGTTAAGTTGGGTTGGGTTAGGTTAGGTTAGGTTAAGTTGGGTAGGATAGCTTAGGTTGGGTTAAATTGGGTTTGGTTTGATTGGGATGGGTTGGGTTGGGTTGGGTTGGGTTGGGTTGGGTTGGGTTGGGTTGGGTTAGGTTAGGTTAGGTTTGGTTTGGATTGATCAAGTTAAGTCAGGTTAGGTTAGGTGTGGTTAGGTTAAGTTTGGTTTAATCAGGTTAAGTTAGGTTTGGTATGGTTTGACAAGGTTAGGTTATGTTTGGTTTGGTTTGGTTTGATCAGGTTAAGTTGGGTTGGGTTAGGTTAGGTTAGGTTAGGTTTGATCAGGTCAGGTCAGGTTGGGTTGGGTTATGTTAAGTTCGGTTAGGTTTGGTTTGATCAGGTTAGGTTAGGTTAGGTGTGGTTAGGTTAGGTTGGGTCTGTTAGGTTAGGTTAGGTGTGGTTAGGTTAGGTTAAGTTAAGTTAGGTTAAGTTAGGTTAGGTTAGGGTAGAGTAAGGTCTGTTAGGTTAGGTTAGGTTAGGTTAGCTTAGGTTGGGTTGGGTTGGGTTAGGGTAGGGTAGGGTAAGGTCTGTTAGGTTAGGTTAGGTTGGGTTGGGTTAGGGTAGGGTAAGGTCTGTTAGGTTAGGTGTGGTTAGGGTAGGGTAGGTTAGGTTAGGTTAGGTTACAAGGAGTTACAAGGAAAAGAAGTACCCTAGGGGACCTTACGATCAATACAAAGAGGGTACCTGTGGGTTTAGTTGCGCAAGTAGGCGACCGTCCTCGAATGTGTCATGTGAAACCATCAAGGAACACTCGCACAACGGCTTAAACACCTAGACGGTGATTTAAGACTTTGTCTAATCTGGACTTGAACTGATCCACAGAGTTGCTGTTGACTACATCAGCAGGAAGCGCGTTCCAAGTACCACAGATGCTGTATGTAAAGAATTTACCACACAGATCACGGTTGTATCGCTTCAGTTCAAGTTTGTAGCCATGATTCCTGGTTGTGCCCTCACCGAGTTGGAAAATGTCCCTGTAGTTTACATTGTCAAAGCCTCGTAGTATTTTAAACACTTCGATAAGCTGACCACGCAGTCTCCGGGTTTCCAAAGAGAACAGGTCGAGTTCTACCAACCGATCTTCATAGCTCTTGTGTCTAAGAGAGGGTATAAGTTTGGTTGCCCTGGCTTGCACTCGTTCTAATCTCGCGATATCCTTTCTTGGGTTGGGTTAGGGTAGGGTAAGGTCTGTTAGGTTAGGTTAGGTTAGGTGTGGTTAGGGTAGGTAGGTTAGGTGTGGTTAATAATATATAATAAAAATCAAATGGGTACAATCTCTCTCTCTCCATACATCCTTCCTTTCTCTTCCACCCTTCCACTCTCTTTCCCTCTCTCTCTCTCTCTCTCTCTCTCTCTCTCTCTCTCTCTCTCTCTCTCTCTCTCTCTCTCTCTCTCTCTCTCTCTTTCCATTCTTCCTTCCTTCTTTCTCTCTGTCTCTCTCATTTTCACTGTCAAATTAATCTTCAGCCCATGATATTTAAAATAATTAATATTTTAAGCATTATGATAAAGTATCCCTTTAAATAAATAAGTCACAGCGTTATCAATGAAAAACAAACCTTACCAAAGAAAATGTTTTATATGTAAGGAACACTATGGTAAAAAGAGATTACTCTACATATTATAATTAATACTTAAAGAGATTAATTATTACGTTACTTAACTTTTATTTAATAAGGATAAATTAAATATGTTATGGATGATCTGGAGTGCTACTGATTCCTCCAAACTGTGCCGGAAAACAGACTACTATTACCTTAACATACGACTACCGTATATAATTATAACTAGCATGTTCAGATGCCTTACGGGCATCTGAACATAATAGCCCCTGCGGGAGGCAAGAGGCCTTCGACCTCTTCGTTAGCCACCCTTGCGAGTGGGAGGCCTCCGGCCTCCCCATTGTTGCCACACTCTCCTCCGGAGAGTTGGAGGCCTACGTCCTCCCAGTGGCTGGTCCCTCTTGTCGAAGGCACGGTCTATATAGGGAGTATAATCATTAGATTCGGAATCAAAGTTCACCCATAAACTGATTGAGTTTCATTAAATTCAGACAACTTGCAAATTTGACCCCACATGACCCCACCTATGTTTGGGCTAGGGTCAAAAGTACTTCTCACTTAGTTAAGCTACTATGACTATCGTAAAACTGCCAGAAAACGGCTTCAAAATCCTTGAAATAGGCCATAAATTAGGATTTTGTAAATTTCCGTGAACTTTGACCTGACCCGAGAGGTCAAGTATAGGTGATTCCCAGTAATGAGTTATACAGGTGCATGTAGCTCAGGAAGACGCGTCCAACGGTACCAAGATGGACCCAGTACCACCAAAAGTGACTCGAGTAAAATATTTTTTTTTTTCTCTCTCTCTGTAAGTGTGTATGTGTGTCTTGATAGTGGTGTTCTGTTGTTGCTTGGAATAGTTTTTTTGGAGGAATCATTTGCTCCAGAATCCAGATATACCACCACCAACATTGTACTATTCCTGTAAATTAAATGACTGTATTGTCAAGTATAGTATTAATATGAATAATGAAAGTCGTGTTTAATAATAATAATAATAATAATAATAATAATAATAATAATTCCATTCACACACAATAATAATAATAATAATCTTTCCATTCACACACACACACACACATAATAATAATAATAATAATAGTAATAATAATAATAATAATACCTGCATTCACACACAATAATAATAATTTATCCATTCACACAAATAATAATAATAATAATAATAATAATAATAATAATAATAATCTTTCCATTCACACACATAATAATAATAATAATAATAATAATAATAATAATACATTACTCCATTACTTTCGCCTCTTCAAACCTTATTACCGTAATTAATATAACTTTCCTGTAAACTCTCTCTATATAATTACACTCTGTAATGTATAATGTCACTTTACCTTTCACTAGTATGGCGTCGAACCCCGGATGTGGCGAGATATGAACGATAAATATAATTAACACACAACACTCAGACAAAAGGTAAACAAACATGGCGGGAAGAAGGATGAGGTCACGTGGTATTGTTGTTGTTGTTGATGTTGGTGGTGGTGTCATCCTTTTCAACGGTACCTTTTGATGATCATAATAATAATAATAAGATGAATAAAAATAATAATAATATTAATAATAATAAGATGATGCAGATGAAGGAGAAGAAGATGGAGATGAAGATGGAGATGAAGAAGATGATGAAGAAGAAGAATAAGATGAATAATAATAATAATAATAAAAATAATAATATGAAAATTGGCGAGAAGGAGGAGGAGAAGGAGGTAACATTTCACCAACAAGAGAATCTTCCCTTAACTGATAATAATTACGAGATAAGATTTCAATAATTAATGAGATTCAAGTTCAAGGTGAATAAATATAATATATATATGAGGGTAAAAAATAAATAGGTTTAATTATTTTGGGTGAATTGGGTGAATTTGGGTGAATTTAGCGGTGTAAATGATTTATGGGTGAATTATTTAATGAATTTGGTGAGTAAACTATGTAGTGATCATCATTATCTAACTGTTGGATAGATTATGTGAATGTGGATACTCAGCTTAATTTGGGAAAATAATGAAGCCTTACAAGTGTGGTTGGTTGGGAAGCTAACAAACAAATACCACTGTGGAATCGACACTATTATGCCACGAAACAGATCCCCATGCACGCAAAAAAAAAATATATATAAAAAAATAGAGCTACGAGAATGACAACCAGTAAAAAAAAAAGATAAAGATATACTGTATATACGCTAAATAATAATAATAATAATAATAATAATAATAATAATAATAATAATAATAATACCTTTAAGAATGATACCCAGTTAAAAAATAAATTTATTTAATTATATACATGTATTACTTAATGCATTTTGTTGTCAGTTCAGTTTGTTAAAGTTATAGTGAGTTAGGTAAAGTAGTTGTTACCACCCGGAAGAGCAAAGATGAGGGAGGGAAGGAGGGAGGAAGGGTATAGGGTACGTATGTGTTGTTGCCAAGCCCTACACACACACACACACACACGGCTCTTTTTTATCATCATTCCCCTTGGGTTGGGCCAGTGAGGTGCAGTGTTACCAATTATTTGATGGGACGGGGGCACAGACGGGGGGGTACGTGTTGTTGTTGTTAGTGGTGGTGGTGGTGGTGGTAACAATTTCGCGCGCTTTTTTTTATCATATACATTTTTCAACGGGATGCTAAATAGGAATATAGGCCAAATTAACATGGTTGTGATGGTCATATTTCGTGTATGATAATATCAGTATCAATAAGAATTCATATTCACTAAAATTCACACGTAATTGTCAAAAGTATAGCAAAAGAATATGTCGGAAAAAAAAAAAATGGCTGAACTGGTAACGCTGGCTGATTTGGCGGGAAGAAGCTACTAATATGAACACTGATAATGTATAGTTGGCCACAGGAATTCTTACACAGACTATATTATGGAAAGAGAGGTCATTCATTATTATGGAAGTACTGCAATGAATGGTCTACTAAGTGAGGCAGGAGTTGCTTTCCATGTCAAATATCAAGTGGGATATACCTCAGCAGTATGACATTATTGAAAGTCATTAGCAATCTTAGAAATGACTATTTTATCATGTCTACTTGTGTCACATCACATGATTCACAGCTAAATGTAATAATTATTGAGGATTATGTAATGGAAGATAGGAGATTACCAACAGCAGGTAGATAGTGTAAGGGCCCGGATACTCAAAACAACTTAGGACATCCTATCTCGGCTATATAGGGAGCCCTAACTTCTCCAGTGCGCTTATGACGGTATACTCAAAACACTTACAACCCACAGCATACTCGAAACTTTTGGCAGCCATCTTATCCTAAGTTAGGGTGCTTGGATTTAGGACAACCCCCAGGCAGCCCTAAGTGGAGTTATGACACCGAACACCGTAGAAAACATGATAATTCAACTCGGCTGTACCAAAAAGAATAAGAAGGACTATATACTTTTTGACTGTATTACCAAAGAGCACCACTTTGTTGTTGTTGGAGAGACTACTGAGGAAGAGTTTATAGTATAGGGAACCACTCCAATGTCAGTCATGATCACCAACGAAGATAGTTTAGATTTCCTCTGAATGAAATAATAAACTTATCCGAGAAATAGGACAATGACATAATATATCCCTGGTTGCACAATAAAATTTAGTGCCATTCTCACACATAGGCCTACTCGAGTAATATTGAGTATGTGGTGTATAAGCACAGATGTGTTGCATGAGAAATAGTCAGAACAGTTCAAGGATTCACAGCACAATACATTATTTTCCCAGTCATTGGTTTAAGCAATTACTCTTCAATTTGGACCCTGAAGGAGAAGTATTGTCTGTGGTGATATGGACAGTACTTAAGGGGTGCTGGCATCCCTTCAGACCTAACCAACGGCCATTTAATAAGGGGTCTGGCACCCCTTCAAGTCTAACCCACTCCCTTTTAATCCTTTAACTGTCCCTCCTCTCCTTCTTGCTTCCTCTCAGTCTCCTTATTTGAAACTACAAGTTCTAAGTTCTTTCTGGCCTAGCTCAGTCTTGATTTGTTATTTCTCCCCCAAAAATAATAATATTAATTTTACATCATATTTCTGATTTTCAATTAATTTCTTACCTAATTATCATGAGGAAAGAACCCTGCTGATCTAACCTAACCTAACTCCACTTGACAAACCTAATTAGAACTGGTGCAACATCTGGCAGTAAGTTGAACTTTTCTTCAGAAATACCCATAATTTTTTACATTATCTGTCATTTGGCCCAACTTTTATGTTTGGTTTAATTCAGGGGATTCATTTTAACACTAGTTTATTGGTAAGATTGGCCTTGGTTATTTGTGTTGTAGTCAACATAAGGGAATAAGGTTAATAATAACTTGTAGGAAATTGTTTATTTACTGATACCAACTAATATTTTTACAGTAATGTTGTTGCTGTACGTGTTGTATGTGTTAGTTATATTTTTTACATTTTAGTTTCATTTTGCTAGATTTTCATTAGGGATGCCATTACTCAAAAAGGTAAATATTACTAAAACACCAATGAGACTAAAAATTGCATATTTAAACAGACCTAGGACGAGTGACAAAGTTGCTGGGCTCTGGACTGTCTCTCGATTGTATAGCAACTGTCCAGCGACAAAGTCGAGAGCGACTGTGGCGAGACAATCCAGATACAAAGTAGCTTTGTCTCCAACATGTCTCTGGACTGTGTCCCGCCTGTATCTGGATTGTCTCTCAACAGTCGAGATACAAAGTCTCAGGACTATCTCTCGACTTTGTATCTCAATGTGTACTATAGGCTTAACACTGACAACACTGCTACAAACAAAACAAGCGTAAAAACAGCACCATCACAACAACAACAGTATTGGCAACACTGTATATGTTGGACTCTCATATTGGCAACACTGTATATGGTTCTCTTGCCCGGTCAGTCAACACTCTCATCCTTAAGACAATTACCCTATATTAGCGTAATTTGGGGCTATTTGAGGTAAAGATTTGACAATCTAAGATAACTTCCATGAATCTTTCCGTTATTTCATGAGTTGTCTTAATAGAAAAACTCATTGCTGTCAAAAATTATTATAATTATATAAAAATATCGTGTGACTATTAGGGTTCAGTTTATGTTGAAATGGTCACTTACTTCAGTATCTAAGGTAATTTGGCTCCATCTAAGGTATTTTCAAACCCTGTGCAGGCTGTCAGTCCAGTGTTGTCATGTATGAAAATTTTTCCCTAGACATGGGAAATTAGAGGTACCAATGAGGGAAATTATATAAAGATTATTCAGGAGTAAATGGAGAAATTTCTCCCCGAAGAAATATTAAGAATAATGATAAAAATATACGATTGTTATCTTCAAGAGTAAACAGGGAATTTCTCAGGTAAAAACGGAAATTCTGATATTGAAGTTGGGGAAATTTGTTGCCTAATAAGACCTCTGGCAATTCAGACAAAATATCTTCAGGAGTAAACAGGGAATTTCTCAGGTAAAAAAGGAGAAATTCAGATGTGGAAGTTGTGGGGAAATTTGGTGAATAAAATATACAACAATCTTCATGGGTAAACAGGGAAATCTCAGGTAAAAAAAGGGAAATTCAGATGTTGAAGTTGTGGAAATTTGGTGAATAATAAAACCTGACAACACCATAATAATTTTTTTTATATAAACAGGGAATTTCTCAGGTAAAAAGGAGAAATTACGATATTGAAGTTGAGGAAATTTGTTGCCTAATAAGACCTAACAACACTATAATTATGTTTTTTTTATATATACAGGGAATTGCTCAGAGTAAAAAGAGAAATTATAAAATATACAACAATCTTCAAGAGTAAACAGGGAAAATCTCAGGTAAAAAAGGGAAATTCAGATGTGGAAGTTGTGGAAAGACCTGCCAGTATCTACAACAGTAGTAAACAGGGAAAATCTCAGGTAAAAAGGGGAAGTTGTGGGAATATGTTGAATTATAAGACCTGCCAGTATCTTCAACAAGAGTAAACAGGGAAATTCAGATGTGGAAGTTGGGGGAATATATTGAATTATAAGACCTGCCATTATCTTCAACAAGAGTAAACAGGGAAAATCTCAGGTAAAAAAGGGAAATTGAGTAAACAGGGAAAATCTCAGGTAAAAAGGGGAAGTTGTGGAAATTTAGTTGAATAATAAGACCTGCCATTATCTTCAAGAGTAAACAGGGAAAATCTCAGGTAAAAAGGGAAATTCAGATGTGGAAGTTGGGGGAATATGTTGAATTATAAGACCTGCCATTATCTTCAACAAGAGTAAACAGGGAAAATCTCAGGTAAAAAAGGGAAATTCAGATGTGGAAGTTGTGGAAATATGTTGAATTATAAGACCTGCCAGTATCTTCAACAGGGAAAATCTCAGGTAAAAAGGGAAATTCAGTTGTGGAAGTTGGGGGAATATATTGAATTATAAGACCTGCCAGTATCTTCAAAAGTGATCAGGGAAAATCTCAGGTAAAAAGGGGAAGTTGTGGAAATATGTTGAATTATAAGACCTGCCTGTATCTTCAACAAGAGTAAACAGGGAAAATCTCAGGTAAAAAAGGGAAATTCAGATGTGGAAGTTGTGGAAAGACCTGCCAGTATCTACAACAGTAGTAAACAGGGAAAATCTCAGGTAAAAAGGGGAAGTTGTGGGAATATGTTGAATTATAAGACCTGCCAGTATCTTCAAAAGTAAACAGGGAAATTCAGATGTGGAAGTTGGGGGAATTCCCTGCCATTATCTTCAAAAGTGATCAGGGAAAATCTCAGGTAAAAAAGGGAAATTCAGATGTGGAAAGACCTGCCAGTATCTTCAAAAGTGATCAGGGAAAATCTCAGGTAAAAAGGGAAGTTGGGGGAATATGTTGAATTATAAGACCTGCCAGTATCTTCAACAGGGAAAATCTCAGGTAAAAAGGGGAAGTTGTGGAATTTTAGTTGTATGAGAGTACTGAGGTATTGGCAACACTGAGTCAGTCGTTCACCAAACATGGCGGAGTCGAGCCAGTCTTCCCAGAGTACAGATGATGTTTTCACTTCACTTCTTTACGAAATATTCACATCACCACTCAACCTATTCCTATTAGTAGTATGTGCCGTGTTGGTGTACAAGATATTTAGACCTTCAGATGCCAATGGTGCTGGTGGGTATTGTAATATGTGTGTTTGTATGTGTGTATTTGTGTGTTTGTACGAGAGATATTGTTATTATTGTTGTTATTTATTTGTTTATTGTTATTGTTATTATTTATTTACTGTTTAATTTGATGTTATTATTATTAGTTTAAGAGATATTTAGACCTGATGCCAATGGTGCTGGTGGGTATTATAATATGTGTGTGTGTGTGTGTTTGTATGTGTGTATTTGTTTATACGAGATATTATTGTTATTATTTATTTGTTTATTGTTATTATTATTATTTGTTTACTGTTTAATTTGATGTTATTATTATTAGTTTACAATATATTTAGACCTTCAGATGCCAATGGTGCTGGTGGGTATTGTAATGTGTGTGTGTGTTTGTATGTGTGTATTTGTGTGTTTGTTGATACGAGAGATATATTGTTATTATTGTTGTTATTTATTACTGTTTAATTTGTTGTTTATTTGTTTGTTTACAAGATATTTAGACCTGATGCCAATGGTGCTGGTGGGTATTATAATATGTGTGTGTGTTTGTATGTGTGTATTTGTTGATACGAGACATTATTATTATTATTGTTATTTATTTGTTTATTATTATTATTATTTATGGTATTATTACAGAATAACTGGGTTTTTGGCTAGGATCGCGCAGTGTTACCACATCCGGATAGGTCCTGGGAAATTGCCCCAGTCACTTTATGATAGTTTACACCGGTTATATCCCGGTAGTTTGCCCAGGTTAGGTTCCGGTAGTTTGCCCAGGTTAGGTCCCGGTAGTCTGATGTTGTCTAGGTTAGGTTAGGTCAGGTCAGGTGAGGTCAGACTAATTTCCAAATTATGATTGTAAAACGGGGCATATCTCGAAAACGGGGCATCTCCGAAAGTAACACCATAGAATAAAAGTGTTTTAGAATGGTCCAAAATAGTGGGTAATGATACTAAAATATACAACATAGTGAACCCAGTTCTTCTGTAAATTTACCTTATTTATTTGTTGTTTATATAGTGTTTGTTTACGAGATATTTAGACCTTCTGATGCCAATGGTGCTGGTGGGTATTATAATATGTGTGTGTGTTTGTATGTGTGTATTTGTTTATACGAGATATTGTTGTTATTATTTATTTGTTATTATTATTTATTTGTTGTATAATTTGATGTTGTTTAGTGTTGGTCTAACGTTACAAGATATTTAGACCTTCTGATGCCAATGGTGTAGGTAGGTATTATAATATATGTGTGTGTGTGTGTTGGTGATACGAGAGATTATTGTTATTTATTTGTTTATTGGTTGTTTAATTTGATGTTATTTAGTGTTGGTCTACAAGATATTTAGACCTGATGCCAATGGGGTAAAGGTACAGAAGTGGACCTTACTGTATAATAGATATTTTACTGTCATTACCCACTATTTTGGACCATTCTAAGACACTTTTCTTCTATGGTTTTTCTTCCTCAAATGCCCCATTTCAAATGGGGCATTTTGAAATTAGCCTGACCTAACCTAACCTAGACCGCATCAGACTACCGGGACCTAACCTGGGCAAACTACCGGAAAATAATCGTGATAAAGTACAATAAATGACAGGGGTAAAATACTAGGACCCAGCCGGATCTGGCAACACTGCTGCAGATTGTAATGAAATGAAATAAATTGGTGAATAATATATAGTATACGACGTAAATTAAGGTAGGAAGTGTATTATAAAGGCAGAACAATAGTAAAATGTGTGTTTCCCCCACCCGTCAACCCCCGATTCCCATCGGGCCCCCCATGTTTCTATGGGTATTGGGAATGGGGCATTTGAGGAAGAAAACCCATAGAAGAAAAGTGTCTTAGAATGGTCCAAAATAGTGGGTAATGACAGTAAAATATCTATTATACAGTAAGGTCCACTTCTGTACTAATACTTTAGTGTTTGTTTACATGATATTCAGACCTTCAAATGCCAATGGTGCAGGTGGGTATTATAATATGTGTGTGTTGCTGTTGGTGATACGAGAGATTATTGTTATTATTTATTTGTTTATTGTTTAATTTGTTGTTTATTTAGTGTTGGTCTACAAGATATTTAAACCTGATGCCAATGGTGCAGGTAGGAAATATAACGTGTGTGTGTGTTGGGTACGAGAGATTATTGTTGTTATTTATTTGTTTGTTGTTTAATTTGATGGTATTTAGTGCTGTTGTGTGTGTTGCAGGTAATAATTATAATATGTGTATGTATGTATGTGTGTGTGTGTATTTATGCTACGAAAGATTATTGTTGTTGTTATTATTTATTTGTTGTTTATTGGGTATTATTTAGTGCTATTGTGTGTGTATGTATGGCAGGTAGTAACTATATAATATGTGTATAGTTGTGGGTAAATATTGAAAGAATTACCGTTATCGTGTACGGTTTTTCTACCTTCATTACCCACTTATTTAGACCATGCTAAGACTATTTTTGGTATTTCTTCTATGGCATTTCCTCCACATTTCCAAGATACTCAAATGGGGCATTTTGAAATTAGCCTGACCTTACCTAACCTAACCTAGACCACAGCAGACTACTGGGACCTAACCTGGGCGAAGTACCGGGACCTAACCTGGGCAAACTACCGGGAAATAACCGTAGTAAAGTACAGGAAATGACCGGGGCAAAATACTGGGACCTAGCTGGATCTGGCAACACTGCTACAAAACGGCAATTCTTTCAAAAAATACCCAAAAACGAACCTAACCTAACAAAACCTGACCGAATCAAACCAAATCTAGCCAAACAAAACCTAACCTAACCTGACCGAATCAAACCAATTCTAACCTAACAAAACAAAACCGAACCAGGAAAAATATAACCTAACCTAATCTGATCTGGACTGGTGCAAATTACCGACACCTAACCTGGACAGACATAGTGAGGAATCATATGTGATCAAAATACATTGCTGTCACACTGGGAAATAAATAACTTCATAAAGCAAAAACAACCACAAACCAAAATATGAAGAAAATTGGTAAAATCTTCCTTTTTCTGTGGCTCTTCTTCTTAAAGTGAGAGTACAGTGTTGGTATATCTGGAGTAACTGATTCCTCCAAACTATTCCAGGCAATAGGATACCATTTTATATGTTCATCCGGTCATGTTTTGTGGCATATACTTTGGAGGAATCGAGGCACTCTAATATAACCCTAAAGTGTGTGTGTATTACCCCTTTAACTATCACCTAAATTTCTTCCATATGGAGTAATTTTGTTTTTGTCATTTTCATTTTAACGTTTTGGCATTTCATTTTGGCCAGATTTGCATTAAGTTCCATAAAGTAGGCCCTTGATATATAAGATAATAAAAGTTAGCACATACCATACGTATCCTTTTAACACAGCTCAAGTGAATAGATCACTTATTCCGTATGGTAATAGATAACAAGAAGCCTGGGAAAAGATTTATTAGTGATCTTCAATGAGTGTAAAATTGAGTGGTGGATAATGAATAACAGAAACCTTAGAAAACATTTGATGGTGATCTTCATTTAGTGTTTAATGAAGAGGTGGATAATGAATAACAAGAAGCCTGGGAAAATATTTATTAGTGATCTTCAATGAGTGTTTAATGAAGTGGTGGATAGTGAATAACAAGAAGCATGGGAAAATATTTGATGGTGATCTTCATTTAGTGTTTAATGAAGTGGTGGAGAATGAATAACAAGAAGCCTGGGAAAGTATTTGATGGTGATCTTGTGTGTGTGTATAATGGAGTGGTGGATACAAGTGTTTTATTCATTGTACAATATGGAGGGAGTGTTGTAGGTGAATTTACTTTTAATGTGTTTAGCATGACATTTGGGATGACATTTTGTTTGAGTGTCAGTTCACCTTCAATGACACTTACAAATTATCTCTTACTTTGGACTACCATATGTCTCTTTGGGGGGAGGTTGGAGGGCTGCCGAGTCATCCAAACCGTGCCATGAAACAGGTCTCCTCACTCGTGTATTTGAGTTTCTGTACCTGTCTTTTTTTGACATGGTTTGGAAGGCTACCGAGTCATCCAAACTGTGCTATGAAACAGGTCTCCTCACCCGTGTATTTGAGTTTCCGTGCGTGTCTGTTTTATGGTTTGGAAGGCTGCCGAGTCCTCCAAACTGTGCTATGAAACAAACTCTTCTATTAGTATACTATGGTATTAGTCTGTTTCTTGACATAGTGTGGAGGAATCACTTGCCCACCAACTTATTTTATATATACTTTTGGTACATTGGAGCACCTTGATTCCACCAAAGTATGCCAGGAAACAACAGTGCCAGATCAACAAAAATAATGGTGACCTGTTGTTGCTTGGAATAGTTTGAAGAAATCAGTTTGCTCCAGATTTATCACAAGAATCTCGCCTTAATGTGATTGTGGTGTGGTAAAGGAATGTAACAAAAGTGAATCACCCCCTCAATGTGTGAATGGTGTGACAGTTCTGACATGCCCTGGGTTTTGTTTCAAAGTTTGTCGGTGTTTGAAGGACACTCGGCAAATTCCCCAAAAGTTTTTCTTGGTTGAAGGCAGCTTATGTCGGGTCGATTTAGATGTTATTAAGGGGGTGTGGGAGTAGGGAGACAGGCTTGCTTTGGGGGGGGGAATAGGGGGACAGGCTTGGGGGGGGTAGAAAGCCTGTCCCCTATTCCCGCACCCCCCTAACCCCCCCAAGCCTGTCCCCCTACTCCCGCACCCCCCTAAACCCCCCCAAGCCTGTCCCCCTATTCCCGCACCCCTTTAAGAGTTCTGTTTGGTTATTGTTTATGACTTAGAATTTGTTATACTGATTTTGTGTTGTTATTAAGATTACTATTACACTATTCTTCAGATAATATTAGGAGTATTTATAAGATTACCAGAAATGTATTACAACGCCACTATTTTAACTAGATATTAATATTGAGTTTAAATATAAATATGCAGGTTACTATGATGTTTTTACTACTCTGCTATTACTAACATCATCATCATCTGTTATGTGTGTTCTTTGGTACCAGTTGAGCCTGTGTGTGTGTGTTTTAAAGTGTATGTGTGTGTGTTTTTTAAAGTGTATGTGTGTGTGTTTTAAAGTGTATGTGTGTGTGTGTTTTAAAGTGTATGTGTTTTAAAGTGTATGTGTGTGTGTTTTAAAGTGTATGTGTGTGTGTGTTTTAAAGTGTATGTGTGTGTGTGTGTTTTAAAGTGTATGTGTGTGTGTTTTAAAAGTGTATGTGTTTTAAAGTGTATGTGTGTGTGTGTGGTTTATAGTGTATGTGTGTGTGTTTTAAAGTGTATGTGTGTGTGTGTGTTTTAAAGTGTATGTGTGTGTGTGTGTGTTTTAAAGTGTATGTGTGTGTGTGTTTTAAAGTGTATGTGTGTGTGTTTTAAAGTTTATGTGTGTGTGTTTTAAAGTGTATGTGTGTATGTTTTAAAGTGTATGTGTGTGTGTGTGTTTAAAAGTGTATGTGTGTGTGTGTTTTAAAGTGTATGTGTGTGTGTTTTAAAGTGTATGTGTGTGTGTTTTAAAAAGTGTATGTGTGTATGTTTTAAAAAGTGTATGTGTGTATGTTTTAAAGTGTATGTGTGTGTGTTTTAAAGTGTATGTGTGTGTGTGTTTTAAAAGTGTATGTGTGTGTGTTTTAAAAGTGTATGTGTGTATGTTTTTAAAGTGTATGTGTGTGTGTTTTAAAAGTGTATGTGTGTATGTTTTAAAGTGTATGTGTGTGTGTGTGTTTTAAAGTGTATGTGTGTGTGTTTTAAAGTGTATATGTGTGTGTGTTTTAAAGTGTATGTGTGTGTGTTTTAAAGTGTATGTGTATGTGTTTTAAAGTGTATGTGTGTGTGTGTTTTAAAGTGTATGTGTGTGTGTTTTAAAGTTTGTGTGTGTGTGTGTTTTAAAGTGTATTTGTGTGTGTGTTTTAAAGTGTATGTGTGTGTGTTTTAAAAGTGTATGTGTGTGTGTTTTAAAAGTGTATGTGTGTGTGTTTTAAAAGTGTATGTGTGTGTGTTTTAAAGTGTATGTGTGTGTGTTTTAAAGTGTATGTGTGTGTGTGTGTTTTAAAGTGTATATATGTGTGTGTGTTTTAAAGTGTATGTGTGTGTGTTTTAAAGTGTATGTGTGTGTGTTTTAAAGTGTATGTGTGTGTGTTTTAAAGTGTATGTGTGTGTGTGTTTTAAAGTGTATGTGTGTGTGTTTTTAAGTGTATGTGTGTGTGTTTTAAAGTGTATGTGTGTGTGTGTTTTAAAAGTGTATGTGTGTGTGTTTTTAAGTGTATGTGTGTGTGTGTGGTTTATAGTTTATGTGTGTGTGTTTTAAAGTGTATGTGTGTGTGTTTTTAAGTGTATGTGTGTGTGTGTTTTAAAGTGTATGTGTGTGTGTGTTTTAAAGTGTATGTGTGTGTGTTTTTTAAAGTGTGTGTGTGTGTGTTTTAAAGTGTATGTGTGTGTGTTTTAAAGTGTATGTGTGTGTGTTTTAAAAGTGTATGTGTGTGTGTTTTAAAGTGTATGT
>JAWQEG010005404.1:12500-22500 GCA_033782935.1 Petrolisthes cinctipes | reverse complement strand
TCATTGCAATACTTCCACAATACTGACCTCTCTTTTCATAATTATAGCCTGTGTAAGAATTCTTGTGTCCAACTGTACTTACATAAGGGGATAGTATATATTATATAGATTGGAGCTTCTTGATTCCTCCAAAGTATGTCAGGAACCAAACCCAGATGAAGAAAAATAATAATGGTATCCTGTTGCCTGGAATAGTTTAGGGCAGTGGTTCTTAACATTTTTCAATATATGCACCCCTTTCAAATCAGCAGTCAGTTCTCGCACCCTTCTATTGCTGGAAAAAAAAAAAATGCTAAAACTGAAATAGGTGGTTTTAATAAGTACATTTGTAGCATCACAATACATTCCATGAAAGTATTGTAATGGCTACACTGCTACAGTAATGATTTATGTTATATAAACCGACCATTTAAATACATATGAAGAAAGCAAAATCAGAAATGATTCACAACCAATCCTCCACCCTACTGTATATGTATCAATAAGAAAAAGTTATTAAAGCAGTGAAACCATAAATCACTCAAACAGAGGTCTGCGTGTTAATGGTGAGGGAGGGTGGTGACGATAACCTCCCTCCCTCTGTGTCACCTACGTGTCCTCCCTCCCTCTGTGTCACCTATACGTGTCCTCCCTCCCTCGTCCCTCTGAATCACATACATATTTACTCGAGTCTGTTGCAACGTTGGCACTTCATTAGGAAATTAGGTGTAGGTTTTTCTCTAGCTCAAAACACTACTGTAGCAAAAAGATTATTTTTTTTTGCAGAAAAAAATAACATGCGTATATAAAAATATAATTTGCTTTAATTATGCCTATCCTCGCACCCCCTAGGAACCGGCCTCGCACCACCTAGGGGTGTGAGCACCCCTGGTTAAGAACCACTGGTTTAGGGGAATCATTTGCTCCAGAATGACCACCCTTAAGGGAATAAATAGTATACATTTGATACATAGAAGTGCCTTGATTCCTCCAAAGTAAGTCAGGAAACAGAACCAACAAATAAATATAATGTTAAGGGAGTACGGGAGTAGGGGACAGGTTTGAGGGGGGGGAGGTGCGGGAATAGGGGGACAGGCTTGGGGGTGGGTAGAAAGCCTGTCCCTTATTCCCGCACCCCCCTAAGCCCCCCCAAGCCTGTCCCCCTACTCCCGCACCCCCCTAAACCCCCCCCCCCAAGCCTGTCCCCCTACTCCCGCACCCCCCTAAAAAATAAAACCCCAAGCCTGTCCCCCTACTCCCGGACCCCCATAAACCCCCCCCCAAGCCTGTCCCTCTACTCCCGCACCCCCCTAAAAAAAAACCCCAAGCCTGTCCCCCTACTCCCGCACCCCCCTAAAAACCCCCACCCCCAAGCCTGCCCCTCTATTCCCGCACCCCCTTAGTTAAGCTGTTGCCTGGAATAGTTTAGAGGAATCATTTGCTCCAGATTTACCTCCATCATAATCTTTGTTTGTACTATAAGGGGAGATTCTCTTGTTGGTGAATTGGAAGGTCTGTGATTCCTCCAAACAACTATGCCAGCAAACAAACAAATAACCCTAATATTATTTTGATGAGACTTCGGTTATTTTATTATTATTATTATTATTATTATTATTATTATTTTTTTTTTTTTTTTTTTTTTTATTTTTTTTTATTTTTTTTTTTTCCATTTCTTCATTTAATTATTAGTTTTTTGAAGAAAGGGAAATGGGGTATTGATGATGATGATGATTGATTATTTTTTATTATTATTTATTTTTATTTATTTATTTTTCCCGTTTCTTTATCTAATTGTTTGTTTTTTGAAGAAAGGGAAATGGGGTATTGATGATGATGATTGATTATTTTTTTATTATTATTATATATTTTTATTTATTTATTTATTTTTTCCGTTTCTTTAGTTAGTTATTAGTTTTTTGAAGAAAGGGAAATGGGGTATTGATGATGATGATTGATTATTTTTTTATTATTATTTATTTATTTATTTATTTTTTCCGTTTATTTAGTTAATTATTAGTTTTTTGAAGAAAGGGGAATGGGGTATTGATGATGATGACTGATGATTTTTTTTAATTTTTTCAGAAAAGTATGATTACATTGGTAAGCTGCTGAAGCCTGGGGAGCAACCGACGGAGTACTCGGACGAAGAGGACGCCACCAAAGACAACAACAAAACCAAGAAGGATGAATAGAGCCACATAACTAACCAACAAACAAACAAACAAACCAACCATGTATGTGTATGTATGTATGTATGGTGATCGTGTAACAGGAGTAATGGATGAATAGAACACGTAACCAACCAACCATGTATGTGTATGTATGTATGTATGTATGATGGTGTACACAGAGGAGTTAAAGATGAATAAAACACGTAACCAACCAACCAACCATGTATGTGTATGTATGTATGTATGGTGGTGTACACAGAGAAGCAAAAGATGAATAGAACACGTAACCAACCAACCATGTATGTGTACGTATGTATGAATGTATGGTGGTGTACACAGAGAAGCAAATCTGTCTATTTCAACAAATTGTGTGTGTGTGTGTGTGTGTGTGTGTGTGAGGTTCTTGCCAGCCAGCCAGACTCACCAAAGCTGTTTTTTTCTGTTTTTTGTTTTTGATATTGATTGGGTCTGTAATAATAAATAAATAAATAGATAACCATGTTGATAGTGGTGCCTCCCCTTCCCTTCCCTTCCTTCCTTCCCTTCACTCTGTGTCACCTGTGTAGGGGCAAAACTCCTCCATGTTTTATGACTGGGAATGCGGTCCCCCTTCCTCCCCCCCCTCCCGGTGTCATCCGTGCTGGGCAAAACGACGCAACACAAGCGACGGTACAACAACAACAAAAACAACAACCACGGCCGCCACACTACAGAACCAACATGACCGTGGTATATGTTGTTCCTTCCTTCCTTCCTTCCTTCCTTGGAGAATATGTTTGTGTGTGTGTCTTGGCCACTCCACCAACCCCCGCCACCCCTCACCTGCCCCCCACCCCCCCTCCCCCCCAGTGCATCAATAGCTATAGCTTATGGTAAAGTACTACTAATGTTATCGTGTGCATTATCCTATCCAAACATTATTATAAATAGATGTTTCATAATTATTTTTTTACCAAATAATAATGTTCTTCAAATTTTGAGGAGTAATTTCTATAATAATAATAATGATATAATAAAGGGAAGACTGTCTTGTCTCTGATGCATTACTCTGGCCAGTGTGACAGAACCTTGTAGGGGTTTGCCAGGGCAGGGACGGAAGTGGACGAATGAATGAATGAGGGACGTACGCAGGAAGGAGTCATGTCACCGCTGAGAGTGCGATGCTATGAAAAGAAAAAAAAAATGGTACAATTACTGCTTCATGTTGCATTCTTTGTATCTATCTTGATCATTCCTTACATTAGTAATTATCTGTTTCGTCTATACGTGTAACTCTCATTCTGTGCGAGTATCATTATGTTCCTGAGGAGATTGTGTTAATAATAAAAACAAATCTGAGTGTAAAATAAACATTGGTGCGTGTTATTTGGAGGAAAATTAAATGTGTTTGCATTTTGGACCTTGCGTTCATTCCAAAACCCGAACAACAACAACAACAAACTCGCGTATTACAAAAACAACAAACAAATAAGAGTGCAAATGATAAAAATAATAACATACCATACAAAACAACATCAACAACAAAGGGTACAAATAATTCATCTATATCCCATCAGTAAAAACAATTAACTTCCATACCGTCAGTCAAAAAATAAACATTGTGAAAAATAATCTCAGTACAGTCTGTCAGAAAAAAAAAATTAATCCGTACCATCTGTAAAAAAAATAAATCTTCGTCGACTGTAAAAAAAATTAATCCGTAGTCTGTAAAAAATTAATCTCCGTACCTTTAGAAAAAAAAATTTACCTGTAAAAAAATTTATTAGCATACTACCTGTATTTGTAAAATGAATTAACCTCTTTTAAAAATGTTAATCACTGTACCATCTGTAAAAAAAAAAATTATATTCTCTCTACCATCTTAAAAAAAATTATTCTCTATACCATCTGTAAAAAATATTATTCTCTGTACCATCTTAAAAAAAATTATTCTCTATACCATCTTAAAAAAACAATTATTCTCTATACCATCTTAAAAAAACAATTATTCTCTGTACCATCTTAAAAAAAATTATTCTCAGTACCATCTTAAAAAAAATTATTCTCTATACCATCTGTAGAAAAAAGAATAATGTGCGCACTTTTGGCCTCCCTTCCCAAATAGTGGACTCCTTCCTGCCTGCGGTCCCGGCATTACTTCCCGAACAGTGTCATCGTCGTCGTCATGGTACTGTACTATGGGCCTCATGCAAGAACATTCATGGTGGTGTATAATTATAAAGGTGTGGTAAAAGTCCGTCGTTGGCTCCGTTTGTTTGTCTATGGGGTCGTCGTGTCAGACCAGTACCGCACCGTCGTATACACCACGGATGTTCTCGCATACGACCCTATGAGCTCCAGGTGGTACAGTCGTGACCAAAAGTTGTGTTTTTGCACCCGACCATTTGTGATGTAAAAATCGGATAAATAAATGGATGTTGAAGCTGAGGAGATTTTCATTGTTGACAAGTACTGTGTGTGTGTGTGTGTGTGTGTGTGTCTGACTTTTTTATTCTGTTTAACTTTAGTAGTTTTTTTTAATTTTTATGGTCATTGTTATTATTAATTTTAGTTTTAGTTTTCAGTATTTTTATTTACCGGTAATTACATTTTACTTACATACATTATTGCCTTTTTTTTACACATGATTTACTTAGTTTTATCTCCCTCAAAAAAAAAAAAATGATAATAATAAAAAGACATTCAACATTAGAGGGAGAGAAAATGCAAAAGGGCATACATACTGTATTGGTTAGGGCTACTGATTGTTCCAAAGTGTACAGTTGGCCATATGAATTCTTACACAGGCTATATGGCAAGATTGGTCATTATTCTGGAAGTAAAGCCCCTTCCACACGAGAAGCAAAAAGACGGCGGGCACGGATAACCGAGTGAAATTCTCTCGATTTTTATCAGTGTTACCAGATCAAACGGTCTCTGGCAGCCAAGGACCACTTATGCCCGCCACCCACTCACAAAATTGGTAACAGTGTCTGCCCGCCATCTGTTTGCCTCATGTGGATCAGGCTTAATGCAATGAATGGTGTACTAAGTGACTCGGTGATTGCAAACCAACAAACCTAATAATAATGTTATATTGCAGTTGCATAGTCTTACATTGCAAATCTACAAACGTAATAATAATGTTATATTGCAGTTGCATAGTCTTACATTGCAAACCAACAAACCTAATAATAATGTTATATTGCAGTTGCATAGTCTTACATTGCAAATCTACAAACCTAATAGTAGTATTGTATTACAGTTACATAGTCATAAATTACAAACCTAATAATAATGTTATATTGCAGTTACATAGTCATACATTACAAAACAACAAACCTAATAATAATGTTATATTAGAGTTACATAGTCTTACATTACAAAACAACAAACCTAATAATAATTTTATATTACAGTTACATAGTCTTACAGTTTGAACATATTGTAAACCTTTGAAAACAACAGCATGTGTGTATGAAATCTTGTGGCCATAAGTACCATGAAACAGGTCCTCTATTCACTCATATACCGAGGGTAGCCAGTTTCCGGGCATAGTTTTGGGGAATCAGTAGTCACCCATGGGTTTGACTACAAGACTATTTAACTTTAGCTGTGTGGTGGTAGTAGTAGACCATTGATAATAAAATATAACACAATATTAAGTCCTGTATCCTCCTACCACCTTCCCCAGTATCCCTGCTTGTTGTGAAAGGCGACTAAAAGGGGCTTTCACTTCTCCAACTGTCTCTATTTTTTTATTTCATCTGTTACATTTTTTGCTTACTGTCCCTCAACTGTTATATTTTTTGCTTACTGTCCCACCTCTCAATCACCTTCTTCCTCGGGCGCCACATGATCTCGCTGTTGCAGCACCTAATATCACTCAATCAATCGACCACCCACCACTTCCTTTTCCTTCCTTCCGTTTCCTTCATTCTTGCTTTCTGTCCCACCTCTCTATCATCTTTTCCCCTCTTTTCCATTCTTTAATTGTCCGTTCTTTCCTTCTATTTCATTTGTTCTTGTTTCTTTGCTGTCCCACCTCTCTATCATCTTCTCCCCTCCGTTCCATTCTTTAATTGACCATCCTTTCCTTCCGTTTCCTTTGTTCGTGTTTGTTTGCTGTCCCACCTCTCTATCATCTTCTCCCCTCCGTTCCATTCTTTAATTGACCATCCTTTCCTTCCGTTTCCTTCGTTTGTATTTGTTTGCTGTCCCACCTCTCTATCATCATCATCATCTCTCTGTTCCATTCTTTAATTGTCCGTTCTTTCCTTCTAATTCATTTGTTCTTGTTTCTTTGCTGTCTCACCTCTTTTATCATCATCATCTCTCTGTTCCATTCTTTAATTGACCATCCTTTCCTTCCGTTTCCTTCGTTTGTGTTTCTTTGCTGTCCCACCTCTTTATCATCATCATCTCTCTGTTCCATTCTTTAATTGTCCGTCCTTTCCTTCTATTTCCGTCGTTTGTGTTTGTTTACTGTCCCACCTCTCTATCAATCTCCTTCTCCCTCTTCCTACAGGGTCTTCCAGGCCTGGGGTGGTCTTCTTACATCCTCAGTCGTTAGTTTTCCTGCCTCTACAATACAGTACTCTTTAATTTTACACTGGTGGGATTATATATGTGAAATAGAGTATGTAATGAATGTATGTACTGTATAAACACTTATTGTACACCACATTACACACCCATGATTACCTGTGTACTATACAATGAGAGTTTTATGTACAACCACAATCAAATATCCACCAACACTTTCCTTCCATCGTGCAAATAAATCAGTATCATATCAAAATATAATCTTACGTCAACTCAACCCCCTCAATTATTATTATGAGGTGCTGCAAAATCATACACGTGTTGTTCTTTATTACCAAGATATTTACTACGATGGAAGGAAAGTGTCGGTGGATATTTGATTGTGGCTGTACACAGTTTCATTACACACACACAATACCAGTGTCAAATGAGAGTTCACTGTACATACATACATACATACATATATACAGTATAATATATTTTTGTAATTTCACGGGGTACCTAATGATTATTGCAGCTTATGAATGAATAAATAATTACAGTAAACTTAAGGGGGTAATTCACATTTGTTACATTGGAGTGCCTTGATTCCTCCAAAGTATATATGCCAGGAAACAAACAGGACCAGATGAACAAAAATAATGGTGTTTGTTCTGTTGCTTGGAATAGTTTGGAGGATTCAACAATTGCTCCAGATTTACCAACATGAACAAAAAAAATTAATGGTGTTTGTTCTGTTGCCTGGAATAGTTTGGAGGATTCAACAGTTGCTCCAGATTTACCAACACAAAAATAATTTCCCCCTTAAAAGTTTATCACTATTGACAAAGGCTGCTATGCTTTGAGTTTATTATTGGGCATTATAGAGTATAGAGTTGATTAAGGGGGACAGGCTTGGAGGGGGTTTTGGGGGGATCGGGGGGGTGCAGCAGGAGTAGAGGGACAGGCTTGGGAGAGGGGTGCGGGAATAGGGGACAGGCTTTTTTACCCACACCAAGCCTGTCTGTCCCCCTATTCCTGCACACCCCCCCCCCAAGCCCGCACCCCCCCGATCCCCCCAAAACCCCCTTAATAATATATACAGTACCCTGTTATGCTTGGCTTGCCTTTTAAATATTACCAATGTTATTATTATGATGATTTTTTGTTGTCATTATTATTATTATTACCGTATTGTATTATTTTCATCGCTATTACTATTTTTGTTGCAGTGTTGTTTTAATTATTATTATTGTTATCATTACTATTTTTGTTAGTACTATTGTTATTATTATTACTATTACTATTATTATTACTGTATTATTTTCATTATTATTATTGTGATTATTATTATTATTACTGTATTATTTTCATTATTGTTATTATTATTATTATTATTATTATTGTGATTCTTATTATTATTACTGTATTATTTTCATTATTACTGTATTATTTTCATTGTTGCAGTAGTCTCTTGATATAACACAAAATAAAGTGCTTGTATCCATAACTTCATTAATTATCTTCAGTAGTTGGTGAATTGGAAGGCTACTGATTCCTCCAAACCATCATGTCAGTAAATAAACTCATAGTACAGTTGTTGGACACAGGAATTCTTACACAGGCTATTATATGAAAAAAAGTGTTGTTCATTAATTATTATTCTGGAAGTACTGCAATGAATGGTCTACTAATTAGTGACTCGGTGGTGATTACATAAACAACAAATCTAATAATAATAATGATGTGATAATGTTGTATTGCAGTTACATAGTCTTACATTACAAAACAACAAACCTAATAATAATAATTATGTTGTATTGCAGTTACATAGTCTTACATTACAAAACAACAAACCTAATAATAATGATGTTGTATTGAAGTTACATAGTCTTACATTACAAAGCAACAAACATAATAATAATGATGATAATGATAATAATAATGATAATAATGTATTGCAGTTACAGTCATACATTTTCTATATGTTGTAAACCCTTGAAAACAACAACAACAGTGTGTGTAACAATTCCTATGACCAACTGTACAGCCACAATCAAATAACCACCAACACTTTCCTTCAGTCGTACCAATAAATCAGTATCATATCAAACTATAATCATACAACACCTTCTTACGTCAACTCAACCCCCTCAATTATTATTATGAGGTGCTGCAAAATCATACACGTGTTATTCTTTATTGCCAAGATATTTACTACGATGGAAGGAAAGTGTCGGCGGATATTTGATTGTGGCTGTACCTCAGTATATAAGTAAGAGGATCTGTTTTGTAGCACAGTCTGGAGGAATCAGTAGCCCTTCACTCACATCATCATCACCCATTACAAAGAACACCTTAAGAGGGTAATATACTTGAGGTACAGTTGAGCAAATATAAAGTCCAAGAAAAAATATAACTGTACATATATGACGACATCTGGGAGTTATTTGTAGTAAGCCCTTGTATCTATAAGAATGTATCACTGGGAACCTAAAGCCAATGTAAGGTAGAAAGTGATTGGCTGAAATTTGAGTGGTGGTGGTGAAGATGTTGTCATATACTGTACAGCCAGATTTTTCTTGCACTTTCTACTTGCTCAATTGTACACTCCCAATCCAAATTATGTATCCAGGCTTGCTTCGAACGGACTGATCGAGTATTAAGCGAGCTCAAGCAAATATAAAACAGGATAAGGGTTTAATTGGTTTACTAGTATACCAAATGATTCGAAACTTCAACAAAACCTGGATACAAATTTTGGATTGCGAGTGTACTTTAGAGCACCTTGATTCCTCCAAAGTATGCCAAGAAACAGCACCAGGTTATGGAGTCATCGTACCAATACCACACCATCGTATACACCACCAATGTTCATGAATACGGCCCATAGTCTTATCTAACGTCCCTGGTTTAATTAAGGACCATGTGATCGTTTATGAGAAATAGAGGCTTCTGATTCCTCCTGACTATACCACGAAACAAGCTCCTTCCACATAGGTGTGTGTGTTTCGTGGCAATATTTGAAGGACTCCTGTACCTCCAATTTTCTGACTACATCACAGGTTCCTTAAGGGGGTAGTATCCTTTTGGTTTATTGGAGAGCCTCAATTCCTCCAAAGTATGCCAGGGAACAGGACTAGAATAACAAGAATAATGGTGTTCGGTTGGTTGGAATAGTTTGAAGGAATTGGTTACTCCTAAGTTATCAACAATGCACTATACCGTTAATTGAAAGGTGTCAGTTATAGGATATATATATATATATATATTGATGTTATATTGAGGGTCTACTATACATACATTGCATTAACTTTCCCCCAACCCTCTCTATATATCATTGA
>JAWQEG010005404.1:0-10000 GCA_033782935.1 Petrolisthes cinctipes | reverse complement strand
ATACAACCCACCCTGACTTCTCTTATAATAATGTATTGTGTTGTGTTGTGTATGAATTAAAGACCCTGTGATCGTGTATGAAAATTGGATCCAGGCTTCTGCTGATTCCGCCAAACTATGCCACGAAACTACCTCCTCCTCCTTCCGTATAGGTGTGTGTGTGTGTGTGTTTCGTGGCAATATTTAAAGGACTCATTTTTTTCATCTCCAAATTTTCTAACTACTGTACATCACAGGGTCCCTTAATTAATTAATGTGGGGGTACAAGGGTCGTATTCAAGAACATCCGTGGTGCCGATACGATGGCTCTGTTGTCTGTCTGTCTGTGGAGTCGTCGTACCACACCATCATAATTATCAATAATGTTTCTTGAATACGCCCCAAAGTGTCTTTAAGTGGTGCGTGCTGACAACATCCAACCTGCCTATACTCCATATTTTTTTATTATTATTATTATTATTATTATTATTTTTATTTTTTTTTTTACCTTGAGGATATGTACCGGCCGACTCCCTCAACTTGATTTTTCGGTATGATAATTTTGTCGTGTATTGCCATCCAAGACAAACATATATATGTACCAAACATTTACCCAACTTGGCGTGTACTGTAAAAATTATTATTATCAGCAACTTTAATTAAACAAACATCAGAATGTAAAAAAAGAAACATATAACTCATAATAGTATCCTAATGTGTACTCGGTGGGGAATCGCTACATATATATTCAAAGGGAAGATAAATAAATAAATAAAATGGTGTATAGGTGTCCATTTCATTTAGCATTCCTGAACATGAACTACACGTTGATTTTAACCCTTGTGATAACGTAGAGAGGCAGAATTTGTATTTATATTTTTTACACAATGTCGGTGTGGTTTGATAAAATTTCACGTGGAACAAATAAATGTTAAAAATAAAAAAAATATTTGTGTAACATGAAACTTTCTTACTATTTATAGATGAGGGTTTTCAATGTACAGATGAATGTTATAATGACTGTTCAAAAAGAAAAGTAAATAAACTTGCTATTGTATAATGAATGATCTTTGTATAATATGATACCTTGTTTATATAATACTCAGTTACTTAAATAAATAACTGACTTAATTAAAGGGAGATTTTCATGTTGGTGAACTATTATTAATTAATTAGACTAGAGTGCTACTGATTCATCCAAACTATCCCAGGAAACAAATTATCTTCATGTTACTAATAAGGGATGTGTTTTGTGACATAGTGAAGAGGAATCACAGACCTTAAAAAAAAAAAATAAAAAAAAAAATAATAATAATATCCCCTAAACACCTGTCTCATGTTTATATATATATATTTTTTTTAGCATATTCAGTAATTGTATTGCAAACCAACACAAAAATAATGATGGCTTATATCTTGGAATTGTATGGAGGGATCAATTGCTCTAGATTTACCAACACTGATTCCCCTATTAATTAAACAAAAAATGCAACTTGTATATTATAACAGGATGATTTAATTATTTTAGAACTTTTTTGCATCAACATTTTATTGCAGAACATAAGGACATTAATGCTCAAGTTATTCATTAAAATGTATGTTATTAATTATGGATTTGCACTTACACATATTTGGGCATTTATCTAGACTATTGCGGTTTTGTAGCAGTGTTGCCAGATCCGGCTAGGTCCCAGTATTTTGCCCCGGGTCATTTCCTGTACTTTACCACGGTGTTTTCCCGGTAGTTTGCCCAGGTCAGGTCCCGGTAGTTTGCCCATGTTAGGTCCCGGTAGACTGATGCGGTCTAGGTTAGGTTAGGTAAGGTTAGGCTAATTTCAAAATGCCCTATTTGAATATTACAGCTGTTCTCTCCTCCCTTTCCTCCCTATCTCTCTCCCTCCCTCCCAACTCCTTATTACAGCTGCTATCTCCTCCCAATCTCTCCCTCCCTCCTTCCTTTGTCTCTCCCTCCCTCTCTCCTTAAGAATATGCCCGACCATATTCCAAGATGCTGTGAGTGACGGTGTATCTGCCCTTGTCTCCTGTATAGTGACATGTATAAATAAGGTGTGGTCATCTAGTGTGGCAGAAGAGAAGCTACGGTACCAATATCACCACGAAGCTCCACTATTTCATCTATTGTGTGTGTGTGTGTCCTGAATAGTGACGTGTATAAATAAGGTGTGGTCATATAGTGTGGCAGAAGAGAAGCTACGGTACCAATATCACCACGAAGCTCCACTGTCTCATCTAGTGTGTGTGTGTGTGAATGTGTGTGTAACTCTTCTTGTCTCCTGTATAGTGACGTGTATAAATAAGGTGTGGTCATCTAGTGGGACAGAAGAGAAGCTATATGGTACCAATATCACCATGAAGCTCCACTGTCTCATCTAGTGTGTGTGTGCATGTTAAATTCTGTATAGTGACGTGTATAAATAAGGTGTGGTCATATAGTGTGGCAGAAGAGAAGCTACGGTACTAAACATCACCACGAAGCTCCACTGTCTCATCTATTAAGAGTCACGGGCTACTGACACCCTACAGTCCCGAGGTTAAGGTATATATATATATATATATATATATATATATATATATATATATATATATAAAAGGAGAAACCAAGGAAGGGAGAAGGAGGGAAGGAAAGACAGGGCGTAAAAGGATCGAGAAGATAGCAGCTGTTAGGTGGGAGAGAGAGGGAGGAGATAACAGGAGGGAGAGACAGGGAGTAATAGGATCAAGGAGATAGCAACTGTTAGGAGAGAGAGACAGGTAGTAATAGGATCGAAGAGATAGCAACTGTTAGGAGAGAGAGAGAGAGAGAGACCAAGTGAGGGAGGGAGAGGGACAACAAGGAAGGGAGGAGAGAAGGAGAGACAGAGAGGAGGGGAGGAAGGAAGGAGAGACGGAAGAGAGGAGGAAAGAAGGAGAGACAGAGAGGAGGGAGGAAGGAGGGAGGGAGACAGAGAGGAGGGAAGGAGAGAGAGAGAGAGAGACAGAGAGGAGGGAGGGAGGAGAGGAGGAAGGAAGGAGAGACAGAGAGGGAGGAGAGGAGGAAGGAGGGAGGGAGACAGAGAGGAGGGAAAGAGAGAGAGAGAGAGAGACAGAGAGGAAGGAAGGAGAGACAGAGAGGAGGGAGGGAGGAGAGGAGGAAGAAAGGAGAGACAGAGAGGGAGGAGGGAGGAGAGGAGGAAGGAAGGAGAGACAGAGAGGGAGGAGGAAGGAAGGAGAGACAGAGAGGAGGGAGGGAGAGAGAGAGAGAGACAGAGAGGAAGGAAGGAGAGACAAGAGAGGAGGGAAGGCAAGACAGGGAGGAGAGACAGAGAGACAGAGAGAGAGGAAGGGAGGAGGGAGAGAGAGACAACAAGGAAGGGAGTAGCCAGCCAGTCAGTATTATATATTCCTCCATCTAACATTCCATATCAGTGTTGCCAATTTATAGGATTTTCCCTCAAATCTGTGGTGTCGTACGGTGTCTCAGCAGCCTTGTCACTGCAGTGTTGCCAAGTATGGAGTAGTTTCCCTAGACACGGAGAATTAGAGGTATTCAATGGGAAAAAATTATATAAAGATTGTTCAAGGGTAAATGGGGAAATTTTTATCAGACGAAATATCAAGAAAATGGTAAATATATAATAAATAAATAAGGAGTAAACAGGGAATTTATGAGGTAAATGGGGAAATTCTGTCTGATGCTGAAGTTGGGAAAATTCGTCAAGCAACAGCTGGCACTTGGCAACACTGACCTGCTGTCTGTCACAGTGTTGCCAGGTGCAGGGAAATTTCTCTGTTTTAGGGAATTTTGAAGTCCACACAGGGAAATTATATAAAGATTGTCCAAGAGTAAACAGGGAATTATTGAGGTTAAAAGATAAATTCTGATGTTAAAGTTGAGGTAAAAAGGGAAATATTCATGTTAAAGTTGAGGTAAAAAGGGAAATTCTAATGTTAAAGTTGAGGTAAAAAGGGAAATCCTAAAGTTAAAGTTGAAGCAAAAAGGGAAATTTTCATTTAAAGTTGAGGTAAAAAGAGAAATTTTCATATTGACGTTAGGTAAAAAGGGAAATTCTCACGCTAAGTTGAGGTAAAAAGAAAAATCCTCATGATAAAGTTGAGGTCAAAAGGGAAATTCTCACGCTAAGTTGAGGTAAAAAGAAAAATTCTAATGATAAAGTTGAGGTAAAAAGGAAAATTCTCACGTTAAAATTGAGGTAAAATGGGAAAGTCTCACGCTAAGTTGAGGTAAAAAGAAAAATCCTCATGATAAAGTTGAGGTAAAAGGGAAAATTCTAATGTTGAAGTTGAGGTAAAAAGGAAAATCCTCACGCTAAGTTGAGGTAAACAGGAAAATTCTAATGATAAAGTTGAGGTAAAAAGGAAAATTCTAATGTTAAAGTTGAGGTAAAAAGGAAAATCCTCACGCTAAGTTGAGGTAAAAAGAAAAATCCTCATGATAAAGTTGAAGTAAAAAGGAAAATTCTAATATTAAAGTTGAGGTAAAAAGAAAAATCCTCACACTAAGTTGAGGTAAAAAGGGAAATTCTCATAATATTGAAGTTGGGGAAATTTCGTCAAGCAAGACAAGTTGGCAACCCTGAAATCTCATAGTGTCAGTATCCAACATCACGTAAGAGGGAGAGGACGTGTGCCCCCCTTCCTCCCACATAGCATAGTCAAAATAACAGTGTATATGGCTGGTAATCCTATCTAAATACACACCAATCTCACCTTTATAACTAACCAACAAACATTAATGAGTGTTATGGTGGATAGTATTATATAACACACGTGGTGATTGGTAAAATAATATACATACATACATACATATAAACATACACACATACATACATACATACACACATAGTTGGAAAAAAATCAAGCCATATTTTGTGTGTATGTGTGTCAAATAAAAAAGAAAGAAAAGAAAAAGAGGAAAAATATAATAATAATAAAGATAATAAGTGAGAGAAAATAATAATACTAGAAATAAAGTGAGTGAGAGAGAGGAGGGAGTGAGTGAGAGTGAGACCCGCCCTTGTAGAGTGAGAGAGAGAGAGAGGGAGAGTGAGAGAGAGAGAGAGGGAGAGGAGGAATCAGCAACACCTCAAATGTTATGAAGAGGTGAGTATTATTATTATTATTATTATTATTATTATTATTACACGACTGTATTATTATTATTATTATTATTATTATTATTATTATTATTATTATTATTATTATTACACGTCTGCATTATTATTATTATTATTATTATTATTATTACACGTCTGCATTATTATTATTATTATTATTATTATTATTATAATTATTATTATTATTATTATTATTATTATTATTATTATTATTGTTATTATTACACGACTGCATTATTATTATTATTATTATTATTATTATTATTATTATAACACGACTCCATTAGGTATTATTATTATTATTATTATTATTATTATTATTATTATTATTACACGACTGCATTATTATACAGATTATATTTTTTATTATTTTATTATTTCTTGTTTTTTCTTCTCTATTTTATAATTATACTGTTCGTTTGTCCACAAGAATTCTTACACAGGATATAATTATTATGGAAAGAGACGTCATTCATTATTGTGGATGTACTGCAATGAATGTGTGTGTGTTTTTCCTGTGTGTGTGTGACTGTGTGTGTGTATGTGTGACTGTATGTCCTGTGTATGTGTGTGTGTGTGTCCTGTGTGTGTGTGTGTTTCCTGTGTGTGTGTGTGTTTCCTGTGTGTGTGTGTGTCCTGTGTGTGTCCTGTGTGTGACTGTGTGTCCTGTGTGTGTGTGTGTTTCCTGTGTGTGTGACTGTATGTCCTGTGTGTGTGTGTGTCCTTCTGTCTGCCTCTGTGTGTTTTTCCTGTGTGTGTGTGTGACTGTGTGTCCTGTGTGTGTGTGTGTGTGTGTGTCCTGTCTGCCTCTGTGTGTGTGTCCTTCTGTCTGCCTCTGTGTGTGTGTGTTTCTGTCTGCCTCTGTGTGTGTGTTTCTGTCTTCCTCTGTGTGTGTCCTTCTGTCTGCCTGTGTGTGTGTGTGTCTTTCTATCTGCCTCTGTGTGTGTGTGTATGTCCTGTCTGCCTCTGTATGTGTGTGTGTGTGTGTATGTCCTGTCTGCCTCTGTGTGTATGTGTGTGTGTGTGTGTCCTGTCTGCCTCTGTGTGTATGTGTGTGTGTGTGTGTCCTGTCTGCCTCTGTGTGTATGTGTGTGTGTGTGTGTGTCCTGTCTGCCTCTGTGTGTATGTGTGTGTGTGTGTGTCCTGTCTGCCTCTGTGTGTATGTGTGTGTGTGTGTGTCCTGTCTGCCTCTGTGTGTATGTGTGTGTGTGTGTGTCCTGTCTGCCTCTGTGTGTATGTGTGTGTGTGTGTGTCCTGTCTGCCTCTGTGTGTATGTGTGTGTGTGTGTGTCCTGTCTGCCTCTGTGTGTATGTGTGTGTGTGTGTGTCCTGTCTGCCTCTGTGTGTATGTGTGTGTGTGTGTGTCCTGTCTGCCTCTGTGTGTATGTGTGTGTGTGTGTGTCCTGTCTGCCTCTGTGTGTATGTGTGTGTGTGTGTGTCCTGTCTGCCTCTGTGTGTATGTGTGTGTGTGTGTGTCCTGTCTGCCTCTGTGTGTATGTGTGTGTGTGTGTGTCCTGTCTGCCTCTGTGTGTATGTGTGTGTGTGTGTGTCCTGTCTGCCTCTGTGTGTATGTGTGTGTGTGTGTGTCCTGTCTGCCTCTGTGTGTATGTGTGTGTGTGTGTGTCCTGTCTGCCTCTGTGTGTATGTGTGTGTGTGTGTTTCTGTCTGCCTCTGTGTGTGTGTGTGTGTGTGTGTGTCCTGTCTGCCTCTGTGTGTATGTGTGTGTGTGTGTGTCCTGTCTGCCTCTGTGTGTATGTGTGTGTGTGTGTGTCCTGTCTGCCTCTGTGTGTATGTGTGTGTGTGTGTGTCCTGTCTGCCTCTGTGTGTATGTGTGTGTGTGTGTGTCCTGTCTGCCTCTGTGTGTATGTGTGTGTGTGTGTGTCCTGTCTGCCTCTGTGTGTATGTGTGTGTGTGTGTGTCCTGTCTGCCTCTGTGTGTATGTGTGTGTGTGTGTGTCCTGTCTGCCTCTGTGTGTATGTGTGTGTGTGTGTGTCCTGTCTGCCTCTGTGTGTATGTGTGTGTGTGTGTGTCCTGTCTGCCTCTGTGTGTATGTGTGTGTGTGTGTTTCTGTCTGCCTCTGTGTGTGTGTGTGTGTGTGTGTGTCCTGTCTGCCTCTGTGTGTATGTGTGTGTGTGTGTTTCTGTCTGCCTCTGTGTGTGTGTGTGTCTTTTTGTCTGCCTCTGTGTGTGTGTCTCTTTCTATCTGCTTCTGTGTGTGTGTGTGTGTGTGTTTTTGTCTGCCTCTGTGTGTGTGTGTGTGTCCTGTCTGCCTCTGTGTGTGTGTCTCTTTCTATCTGCTTCTGTGTGTGTGTGTGTCCTGTCTGCCTCTGTGTGTGTCCTTCTGTCTGTCTGTGTGTGTGTGTGTACTAAGTGACTCTGTGATTAGCAAAACAATAAACCTAATAATAATAATAATAATGTTGTATTGCAGTTACGTAGTCTAACAATACAATACAACAAACCTAATAATAATAATAATATTGTATTATAGTTACATAGTGTTATATTTTCTATATGTTGTAAACCCTTGAAAACAACAACAACAACAACAACGTGTATACCATTAACTTCTGTGGCCAACTGTACACTTCACCATATGACATTATTATTATTATTATTATTATTATTATTATTATTATTATTATTATTATTATTATTCTGTCAACTCAAACAACCCTATCAATTATTATTTTGAGGTTAGGTTAAGTTATTTTGAGATTAGGCTAGGTTAGGTTGGGTTATTATGAAGTTAGGTTAGGTTATTATGAAGTTAGGTTAGGTTATTATGAGGTTAGGTTAATTTATTATGATGTTTGGTTTGGTTAAGTTGGGTTAGGTTATTATGATATTAGGTTAGGTTGTTATTAGGTTAAGTTAGGTTAGGTTAGGTTATTATGAAGTTTGATTTGGTTAAGTTGATATAGGTCAGGTTAAGTTAGGGTTAGGTTAGGTTATTATGAGATTAGGTTAGGTTAGGTTATTATGAGGTTAGGTTATGTTAGGTTATTATGAAGTTAGCTAAAGTTAGGTTATTATGATGTTAGGTTAGGTTAAGTTAGGTTAGTTAAGTTGGGTGTAGGTTAGGTTAGGTTATGATGAGGTTAGCTAAAGTTAGGTTAGGTTATTATGATGTTAGGTTAGGTAGTGTTATTTTAATGTTAGGTTAGGTTAGGTTAAGTTTCTGGTAGGCGTATAATTATTGTGTACGGTAGGCCTATGTATGTAGTGTGACATATAAGAGGAAATATAATTAGGCCTATCTTGGTTTAACTCTCTCTCTCTCTCTCTCTCTCTCTCTCTCTCTCTCTCTCTCTCTCTCTCTCTTCTCATCTCTCTCTCTCTACTCTCCAACCTGTGCCAAAAACAGAACCCCTTACAAATTGATACCTATTATTATTAATTATTTATTATATATTGTTTATTGTTATAATTATTATTATTATTATTATTATTATAATTATTATTATTATTATTGTTATTGTTATTATTGTTATTGTTATTATTGTTATTATTGTTATTGTTATTATTATTATTATATTATTATTATTATTATTATTATTATTTATTTACTCTTTGTCTCTTCCTTCCTCTTCCTGTCCTTATTATTATTATTCACTTCCTCTTGTTTCCTCTTCCTACTCTCTCACTTCCCCCGTCCTTCATCATCAAGGGATCACACACACACACACACACACACACACACGCACACACACCTACAATCTGCCAACACACAAACTACACACACACAGCACACACACACTCACACACACACACACACAGATGTTTTCCACTTAGTTAAATCATATAGTTTCAAGGTTTAAGACAGTTAACTTGTTTGATAGTATTTTTCATTGATAGGCTCCTACTAGAGATATTACTCACTGTACTGATAAGAAAATGTGTGTGTGTGTGTGTGTTTTTTGAGATTTGGAGGGCTACTGATTTCTGTGAGTGTGTGAGAGAGAGAGAGAGAGAGATGAGATGAGAGAGAGAGAGAGAAGAGAGAGAGGAGAGAGAATTGGAGAGCTGCTTATTCCTGTGTGTGTGAGAGAGAGAGAGAGAGAAGAGAGAGAATTGGAGGGCTGCTTATTCCTGTGCGTGAGAGAGAGAGAGAGAGAGAGAGAGAGAGAGAGAATTGGAGGGCTGCTTTATTCATGTGTGTGTATTTATGTGTTGTGTGTGTGAGAGAGAGAGAGAGAATTGGAGGTGCTGCTTATTCCTGGAGAGAGAGAGAGAGAGAGAGGAGAGAGAGAGAGAGAGAGAGAGAGACGAGAGAGGTAGTCGTAGTAGCTTAGTAGATAAGAGTGTGACAGGAATATATATAAAAAAAATAAGGTTACGTGAGATAACCTAACCTACTTCATTGATATGAGAGAGAGAGAACTTGCTTGTGATTGATGTAAGAGAGAGAGAGAGAGAGAGAGAGAGAGAGAGAGAGAGAGAGAGAGAGAGAGAAAAAAAACTTGCTTGTGATTGATTATACAGGGTGTATCGCGAGGTATATCATTAAATTACACCAGAGATATAAAATAAATTTTTCAGTAATATTTTGTTGTATAAAGTATGGTGTGTGTGATCTCAGTAAAGTACAATGACTACTGATAAAAACTATTTTAACGTGTGTTGTCAAATGGCGGTGAGCGTCGGAGGGAGTGGTAGCCTAATATGTTTTTCGGACCAAAGAGGCCTTATTTATTTCATCTTAATAAATTTTATCATGATTGCAATATTTATGTGATGTTCTATAACGTACATTGAATCATATTTGTCAATGCAGAGGGATAATACCAGGCCCCTATTAATAATATTCGACGAAATATGATTAATATCTTTTGGAGGTTAGGTAAACTCTACCGACATAATGCAACCTGCAAGTCTTAGCATTTCC
>JAWQEG010005403.1:0-23348 GCA_033782935.1 Petrolisthes cinctipes | reverse complement strand
AATTGGTGACGATAATTTTTACTCTGACTGTACATACGACACATTTACTAAAAAAAAAAAAAAATTATATAGTTCATTTCGATTTCAAAATGTCGATTCACGCCGAATAAAAATAAAAAATGGTGATTTCGAATTAAAAGAATTTGGTTTTAGTCTTGCAACTTTGGAAAGGAATGAATCGAGAGAGAAAACACACCAGTTCAATGTTTTAACTTAACGAAACTATTTTATCATTTGCTACACGGAATTAATCCAGTCTGCTGTAGGTTGTAGGTGAATGACTGATGCAGGTGAAAAGAGAGAGACAGAAAGGAAGATGAAGGGAGAAGAAGAGAGAAACTGAGGAAGAGAGAGAGAGAGAGATTGAGGAAGAGAGAGAGAGAGAGAGAGAGAGAGAGAGAGAGAGAGAGAGAGAGAGAGAGAGAGAGAGAGAGAGAGAGAGAGAGAGAGAGAGAGAGAGAGAGAGAGAGAGAGAGAGAGAGAGAGAGAGAGAATAATGTAGAGAGACAAATGGAGACAGATACAAACAGAAAGGATGTGATAAAATGAGAATGGAAGAGAGTGATTGACTGACATACAAATAAAAGATAACAAGCCACACACACACCAAAGATCAACCAACCTAAGAATAGCTCAAAGAATTAAATGGCATCAACTTTTATGAACGTAATAGAGGGATACCGATTCCTCCAAACTATGCCAGAAAACATTATATATGAGACTATGGAATGTGTTTTATACCAGAGTTTGGAGGACTACATATACTCCAATTTGCACGCGACAGAACACTTTCCTTAAGAGGAGATTCTGTTGCTATGGTGAATTGAAAGGCTACTGATTCCTCCAAACTATGCCACGAAACAGACTCCCCATTAGGGTCGTCTGTTTCCTGGCATAGTTTGGAGGAATCAGTAACCTTCCAATTCCACCAACAAAAGTATCTTCAACCTTAAAGAGACAAATAGACAGTCAACCTTTTCATAATATAAGAATAATTCAAAGATGGTCAGTCAGCCTTTCCTGTCCTTGTTATTTCTGTATTAAAGTGGGAGAATCTTATACTCATTATACTTTTACCAGTTGTTTTCTTGATGCTGGGTCGAACGTATACTTTTGACATCGATTCGCTTTGATATTTTTTTTTTTTTTTTTTTTTTTTTTTTCGTAATAGAAGTTCACAGTTTTTTTTTTTTTTTTTTTTTTTTCCCCTGTGATCGTGTATGAGACCTGGTGGTGGCTTCTGGTTCCTACTGACTATGCCACGAAACAAGCTGCTTTAATTAAGGGACCCCCGTGTTGTCGTCAGAAAATTGGAGGTTAGTGAGTCCTTCAAACATTGATTGCCACGAAACGCCTCCAATATTAATTAAAGTTGCTTGTTTCGTGGCATAGTAAGGAGTAATCAGAAGCCACCAAATCTTATTATACACGATCACAGGGTCTTTAATTAATGTAGATGGTGTTTCGTGGTAATTTTTGAAGGATTCGCTAACCTCCATTATTCTGACTACATCACGGGGGTCCTTAGATAACGCTTCTCCCTTCTTAATTATGTTTATGTTTCTCCTTTCTTAATCAAAACTTTATTGAAAAAGTTAACATTAATTGGTTGTAAATAAGAAACTTTTTTTTACTTTCCTCTTTTTTTTTGTAGTAGAAATATAGGCAACTTTATATATATACATAGCCCCATGTATTAATACCGTAATGTATGCTTATAGTGTAATGCATATTTACATAGCAATGTGAATTTACAGCAACATAGATTTGTATTAATGACCAGGAAAGTGTTGACTGTGATAGGTGGTAATTCGGACGGGTGTGTAATGTGTGTGTGTGTGTGTGTGTGTGTGTGTGTGTGTGTGTGTGTGTGTATGTGTGTGTGTGTGTGTGTGTGAACGTGTGTGTGTGTATGTGTGTGAATGTCTGAAAGTGTGTGTAAAAGTGGGAATGTGTATGTGTGTACTTCTGAATGTGTTTGTATGTGAATGTCAGAATGTGTGTATGTGTGTGTGTGTGGGTGTATTTGAATGTCCGAATGTGTGTAATATGTATGTATGTATGTGAATGTCTGAATGTGTTTGTGTGTGTACTTCTGAATATGGTTGTGTGTGTGAATGTCCGAATGTGTGTGTAATGTGTGTGTGTGTGTGTGTTTGAATGTCCGAATGTGTAATGCGTATGTATGTATGTGAATGTCCGAATGTGTAATGTGTGTGTGTACTTCTCAATGTGTGTGTGTGTGTGAATGTCTAAATGTGTGTGTGTGTGTGTGTGTGTGGGCAATGTGACATCACCTTTACGCAATGTGTATTTATTACCGCGTCGCCTGCTGCAGAATTGATACAAACAGACATATAGATGAGAAATGGGATATCATGACCCGTCCAAACAGCATTTCGGGGTTAAGTAATCTGATTTGGTGAGGGTGTGAATGGTGTGTGTGTTTGTGTTTATGTGTCTGTCTGGTTGTGTGTGTGTGTTTATGTGTGTGTGTGTGTGTGTGTGTGTGTGTGTGTGTGTGTGTGTGTGTCTGTCTGGTTGTGTGTGTGTATGTGTGTGTGTGTGTGTGTGTTTATGTGGCTGTTTGCGTGTGTGTGTGTGTGTTTATGTGGCTGTTTGCGTGTGTGTGTGTGTGTGTGTGTGTGTGTGTGTGTGTGTGTTTACAGTATGTGTCTGTTTGTGTTTATATGTCTATTTGCGTGTCTGTTTGCGTGTTTATATGTATCTGTTTGTATGTGTGAATGTGTTTGGTTGTGTGTATGTGTGAATGTGTTTATGTATTTGTTAATATATATGTGTGTGCGTGTATATATCAAATGAAATGCTTATGTATTTGTGCGTGTACCTGTTTGTGTATGGTAAGAGTGTGTGTGTAAATGAAAATGTATTTAGTGTGGACGTGCCTGTGTGTATATTGGCGTGTACGTAAATGTCCATCTATATGTGTGTGTGTGTGTGTGTGTGTGTGTGTGTGTGTGTGTGTGTGTGTGTGTGCGTGTTGCAATGCGTGGGTGTGTAAGGGCATGTACGTATAAATGTGTAATTGTGTGTGCATGTTGTAGAAGGTGGTAATGCATGTATGTACGTGAGTCTGTTCGTGTGGGAGTATGTGTGCATGTGTATTTGTGCGTTCGTGTGAAAGTATGCGTGTGTTGGTGCGTGTGTGCGTGCGTGATGACAGAAGAGTGGACCAGGAGGGGAGGGGGGTGTTGAGGGAGGGGGGGGGGTGACAAGTGTGGAAAAGGAAGAACAAGAGGTAAAGGAAAAAAAAACTGGGAAGCGTGGGAAGAGAGAGAGAGAGAGAGAGAGAGAGAGAGAGAGAGAGAGAGAGAGAGAGAGAGAGAGAGAGAGAGAGAGAGAGAGAGAGAGAGAGAGAGAAAGAGAGAGAGAGAGAGAATAATGTGACTCTCTTCTCGGCATTTCTCCATCCATGTTCTCAATCTCCCTCCTGCCCCCCCCCCCTCTCTCTCTCTCTCTCTCTCTCTCTCTCTCTCTCTCTGCCATTCAATTTTTTCTTTCCTCCTTTACAAACTTTTCTCATTTTTTAATCAAACATTTTTGCATTATGGGCAGCTAGAGTCTAAGGCTTCCCTTCTTTATGGATACACCCCTCCTCTCCTTCCATCTAACACCCTTCCTTCTCTCCTCCTTCCTCTCACACTACTCTCCTTCCCTCCATCATCTCTTCTCCATCCATCTAACACCCTTCCTTCTCTCCTCCTTCCTCTCACACTACTCTCCTCCATCCATCTAACACCCTTCCTTCACTCCTCCTTCCTCTCACACTACTCTCCTTCCCTCCAACATCTCTCCTCCATCCATTTAACACCCTTCCTTCTCTCCTCCTTCCTTCCACACTACTCTCCTTCCCTCCGACACTACTCTCCTTCCCTCCAACATCTCGCTTCCATCCATCCAACACCCATCTCTCCCCCTTCCTTCATCACTTCTCCCCCCTTTCCTCCATTACACTTCTTCCTTTCTTCTAACATATCATTGCTCTAAACATTTCTCCATTATTCCTTCTATCCCCTTTCATCACAGCCCTTCTTTCCCTTATCCTTCCATCTACCATTCTCCCCTTTCCCCATTCTTCTCTCCAGTATCTCTCTCTTCTCCTCAGCTCCTCTGCGTATGTATGTATGTATGTATGTATGTATGTATGTATGAATGAATGCTTGTACAGCATACATATGTGTGTGTGTGTCCATGTATCCGTATAAAGGCGAATGGGTCAGTGTGTGTTTGTGTCTTTAGTGTGTGTGTGTGTGTGTGTGTGTGTGTGTGTGTGTGTGTGTGTGTGTGTGTAAATTTCTAGTGTCTTTCATACCAATCCACGATCCATCAACCCCAACTCAACCACAGCCTAACACACACACACTCACACATACACAAAAAAAAAAAAAAAAAAAAAAACACACACACACACACAATCATGACACAAGAACATGACAATGAAAAAAAAAAATCCCACTATGATGAATTAAAGATAAAATGATTAGTTCACCCTCATCCAGCATGCCGTTTGTGCAGAGGCATAAAGTAGCATTTTAACTCTCATGAACTCTGCAACATTTATTTCAATCTGCTGCAAAAGTTAGATGGTTGTTGCAAGTCCAATCTCACCAGCCAAAAAAAAAATAATAGACACACACACACACACAGAAACACACACACACACACACACACACACACCTATATACACAGACACAGAAACACACACACACACACACACACACACACACACACACACACACACACACACACACACCATAATCGTAAATAAAGTATAACACTGTAATCATCCAGGGAATTTAAAACAAGAAGTGAAAAGGCAATTATAATGGAAACTGCCCCCACGTATGATATTGTAAACTAAAAAAATGCACGTGTTATCAAAAGTGTAGAATCGTGGAAAGCAATCAGGCGTTGTATAATGGCCATATTCCACAGTGCTGTTTGCTGTAAGTGAGTCGTGGTGAGTGGTTGTATCCCTATAGTCTAACCAACCCTACGAAGTGACTGAGTGAGTGAGTGAGTGAGTGAGAGTAGGTTAAGGGGTTAATACGCTTTTGGTCCAATAGATAGCCTTGATTCTTCCAAAGTATAATATGCCCGGAAACAGGAGGAACAGAGTAACCAAAATAATGAATGATGACCTGTTTGTTGCTTGGAGTAGTTTAGGAGGAATCGTTTGTCCACATTTACCAACACTGTACAGTCACGAGCACAAATAAGTATCCAGGTGTGCTTCGAATACCTAGAGACAGTATATAAATGCACAATAAGATCTCCATCGGAATTAGTTCGTTGGTGAATTGGACTGTTCAAAGCTTCAACCAAAGCTGTATACTTATTAGTGTTCGTGACTGTACCTCCCCCACATATAGAAGTCTTGAAGACCATGGTAGTTGGCCATAAAGACCTTGTAGTTTACTAATTAGAAGGAAAAATAGGCCTAGTTGGGAGGGACAAACAGCACGAAGGAAACAGAAGTAAAGTAGTGACAGGTATATTCTTTTGAATACATATAAGGATACAGAAGCAAATAACAAAGATGGATAAAAGAATCACATTGAAGAATAACTGACAACTATGCTAAATAAAAATTAAGTAAAATAATAATAATAAGAAGAAGAAAATACATATATACCTGCTTATTTACACTACTCAGGATACAATGGTTTTATACAGTAAAGTATTTTTTTACTTTTGTGGTTTCGTGTTATTGCAACGTTGCATTATTTAACTTGATCACCATGTCTAATGTATAGATATAATTGTCTATCTACCAATCTCTATCAACAGTCTGTTACCCTATCTAAATTTTCTCTAAGTCTATCTGTTCATCTCTTCCTTTCCATTCACTGCATATAATTTTCTCGTTCAAGTCCTTACTCTCATGTTATCTATCTACTATTATCAGTCAGTCTATTTGTCAGTCTCTCTATCAACCAACTCATTTGCCTGTCATTGTATTTATCTATCCATCCATCTTTCTGTCTATCTATCTATCTATCATACTATCTATTTGTTATATCTGTCAATCAATTAATCCACCTATCTCTCTGGCTATTAATCTTATCGCTATCAATCCCTCCATCAATCACTCACTCTATTCATCTACCCATCTATTTAATCTATGTATCAATCACTACATCCATCCATTACAAAAACGCGATGCAATACAGTAATGTGAAAACTAGTACCAACCAGTATTACAAGACATTTGGTACCATTACAAAACTAACTTCGCTTACCTGCGTGACAAGACATCAGTTAGGGACATCACGAGGGGTGTTGAAGTCCTGGAAATCCCCCTCACAGTCACCCCTGAGCCTCTTATTTAGGGATACCATGCCCCTTGGGTCTAGTAGTTCAGTCTCATTTCAGGGACCCCATGCCCTTATCAACTCAACTCCCTCAAGTCCCTAAATCAACATATAAGGAATTTTGGATGTATTTTTACACTTGGAGAGTCACTGTGTCTCAAACTGCAAGAATATGAGGAGATTTCAATGTTCAGTTCAGTCTTGGTTCGAATGCCTTGCTGGTATTTCAATGGTCTGGGATTTCGTGAGGTAAATATAAAGTTCAGTTCAGTTTAGCGTAGATTTGAACCCCTGGTGGAACTTCAGTGATGCCGAGTTCGATAGTGAGATATTTTTCCAAAGTTCAATTCAGTTATGAGATGGGGTCGAGTCCCACTTCTTCAGGTACTAGTGTTTCTTGTCTACAATCAAGAATCAGTCACTAAAAGTTCATCGAAGTTGGAAAGAATAAAAATTGGTCGCATGTTCACATTTTTGCGAGATCAAAAATAAAGTCCGTGTCTTTTCGAGCAACAAGTGGATGTCCCCGTAAGTGCCAGTGAATTCGTAGTCGTTCCTGAGGCCTCAAAATGGCGACCGGGGATTAGAGAGTAAGTAATTTAAGTGAGAGAGAGAGAGTTTTGGGACAGTTGTGTGAGTAAGTAGGCGTGACGATAACGACGAACGGTAATGCTGTACAGGTAATTGGTGAGAAGGGAAGGTTTTTAGAGATCCGTGGAGGGGGAGTCCGGTGTGAGGAAGCCTGGGTGAGGTATATATACGTAGGGAGACAAAACCCGAAGCCTTAAGGAATCGCGCGGGAGACGTGAGGCGGTAGCAGCAGCGTGGGGTGGAGTGAGTGTTGACGGGAGGCACGCGAGCACCGACTGTCGATCGCCGCGCCAGCCACCCACTGACTGAACGGCCTCACTGACTGCTGCCCTGCCCTGCCCTGCCTCCTTGCATGCACCCCGCCCCGCCCCGCCCCGCCCCGCCCCGTCCCGCCCTTGGTCCAGCCCCGCCCTTCCTGCTAGCACCCTTCACCCCGCCCCGCTCAGCCTCCACACACCCCGCCCCGACCGACCCGCCCCGCCCCGCCTCACTCGCTAGCTCCTCTTTCGCCCCATCCTGCCGAGTGAAGAGAGATGGGAGGGGACAGTCACCACCCTTTACCTGAGATATACACCTGAGGAAAACCTACCTGAGACATATACTCACCTGACACACACACACACACACACACACACACACACATACACACAGACACTCTGAGACACATAAATACACACTTGAAGTACGCGGACCTGAGTCGTACATGCACCTGACACATACAATCACACATAAGTACACACCTGCACATGTAAACTAGAGGTACACACACACACACACACACACACACACACACACACACACATACCTGAGACCCATACATACACACAGGCGTAAAGCTTCCCCTTCCACACACACACACACACACACACACACACACACACACAGCATATGTCTTCTTTAAATTGTTTCCCTCACATTTTATTTTTCTTCAATTCTTGTATTACATTTTTTATAAACTATTAGGCGTCAATTATTATTATTTTTTTTTTTCGGTAAACTGCAGACTACAGAATCCTCCAAACTAAACTACATAACAAACTTCCTATTCTCATACTTACTTGAGGTACTGGTGTTTGTTGTTGCCTGGTTTACTTAGAGGAATCAGTAGCACTCCAAGTCACTCCCTGAAGCAACTTATTGGCCATTGTTCTTTTCCATTCCTCTTTGACTTCTGCCAGACGATTTTATTTAATTATTTATTTTATTATTTATTCATTTATTTATTTTATCTATGATGTGAAGGTAAGTACTTTTGTCGTAAAATTAATAACAATGATATAATACATCCATAGAAATAACTTTAAGTACGAGATAAATGATGCTTAGACTAATGGCAGACGATTTATGTTACAAAGAAAACCCCGCCGTCCCAGGGGTAACGCTTATATAATTAAACATATAGTATTATATATATAGTACAGGTATATATATACAGTGTATATAAGATATATAGTATATATATAAACTGACACACCAAATAACGACTTCATTCACAGAACTTTATACCATACAACCTCCTCACAACATTTCACCACAAAACCCCCTCACAACATTATCCAACACAACCTCCTCACAACATTATTCCACACATCCTCTTCACAACATCATACCACAAAACCTATACACAACAATATCCAACACAACCTCTTCACAACATTATACCATACATCCTCTTCACAACATTACACCACATAACCTATACTCAACAATATCCAACACAACCTCTTCACAACATTATCCAACCCAACCTCTTCACAACATTTCACCACATAACCTCCGCACAATATTTCACCACAAAACCATACACAATATTATCTACTAACACAACCTCCACACAACATTGCACCACACAACCTATACAAAATATTATCCAACACAACCTCTTCACAACATTACACCATACAACTTCTTCACAACATTTCACCATACAACCTCTTCACAACATTTCACCATACAACCTATTCACAACATTACACCATACAACCTCCTCACAACATAATACCACAAAACCTCCTCCTCACAACATCACAACATTATTCACACCAAACCACAACCTCCATACATACAACAACATTTTACTCCTTGGCCTCAGTGCGTACGTAAGGTCGAGAGTCAAGGGTGGGAGAAGCAAGTCTTTCACCTTTAATTCATTAGCGCCGTCATATGTGCCGGAGAGACGACGACGACGACAACGACGACGACAACGACGGGGGCGTAGGAATGTTTGAGGGGGCCGAGGTCGATCATGGAAAAGAGAGAGGGAGATAGAGAATGGAAAGAGATTGGCTGGGTAATGTTTTTTTGACTCTCTCGTGCACGGCTGACTCTTATTTTAGGGCCGTATGCCATGGTGTTGACGATGGCGTATGTATGTGTCGGGTACGATGACTGACTCCATAGACAACACGACACAGCCATCGTACCCATACCACGTCATCGTCCTTAGGTTGCACGATGACTCAAGTGTGTCTCGTGTTGTACGTAAGTGGATGTTTGCTCTCTTGTGGTCGACTTGAAAGGCTACTGATTCCTCTAAACTATGGCACGAAACGAATCTCCTATGAGTACCAGTGAGGGGGTCGTTTTCGTGGCATAGTTTGGAGGATTCTGAGGCTCTGCAAGGTACATACCAATAAAAGAGTCACCCCTTATTTTATTAAACTCTCAAATTTAAGTCTTCCCTCACGGTTGAGTCCCATACTTGCGTCATACATTACCGATGCAATGAAACGCAGCTGTATGCATATGATAATAGAATGGAATGGACTGCAGAGGAAGAAAGAGGAAAGAGATAGACCAGGAAGACGAGGAGAGGAAGGAGATAGAGAGGAAGGACAACTGAAGACTTCTAAGGGAGTTTTTCCTCGCTTTCTCCCCATTCATTCCTCCAAGTCTACAATCATGCCACCTGATCATACGGTATCCAACTTGAAACACATCCATGCCAATCCTTACAAAAAAAAAAAAAAAAAAAAAAAAAAAAAAAAATATCTACGCTACATTCACATTCTACAGGTGTGAAGGGGCGTCCAAACCCTTAAAGTACTGCCCACAACACAGTAGATAAACACAAAACAAAAAAACTAAGAGATATCATAATAAAGAAATAAATCTTGCCGTATTCAAATATATATAAATTAGGTTTATATATATTTAACCTTAAAACAGAATATGGTATAAACAATGCACACGTACTGCATATATATAAATAAAATACCCAATACATGAGGGTTAAAGAAATAAGCACACCATCCAAAATAGCCTCCTCCTCTTCCCCCAGTCTTCGTATCAGGCCTCAAAAATACTCAGCAAAGTGATCATTTTTGCGTGAGGGGCTGGATGCTGGTGACACTGGATCCCACACGCTCTAGAATTACGGCCATGGAGGGTAGAGACAGAGAGGAGGGAATTAAATCAGACTTGTCTCTCAGGATTTGGACACCTTAAGGGGATAGTATACTTATGATACATACATTGGAGCATTTTGATTCCTCCATAGTATGCTTGGAAACAGGACCAGAGGGGCAAAGATAATGGTGTTCTGTTGCTTGGAATAGTTTGGAGGAATCATTTGCTCCAGATTTACAAACAGAATCTCACCTTAGAAGACTAACTGAGGCCACTGATATATTTAAGTTGTGAAAATAGTTTAACAGTGAGCATAAACATTTCACTCGTGATAAATATTCTTGTATCTGGTGAATAGAAATGAATAGTTTGAGTTGTATTATTTTTATAGTGTTGATGGTAACTATAGTAGTGTGTAAATTCGTAGTGATGGTAGTTGTAGTAGTTTATGTAGTAGTAGTAGTAGTAGTGATGAGAGTAGTCATAGTAGTAGTTAGAATATTAATGATGGCAGTGAAAAAGGCTTGTATTTGTATTGTACACACACACACACACACACACACACACACACACACACACACACACACACACACACACACACACACACACACACACACACACACACACACACACACACACATGAAAAGGCTTGGCCAGGAATCACCACCAAAGTCACAAATTAAATCAATGTCACTCTCTAGTCCCACTTATACATCACCCTCTATTACCCTCGTGGATTTATGGTGTTATAGTGAGAGTTATGGTGTTTTTGGGAGGGTTATGGAGTTATATTGTGGGTTATGGTGTTATTATATTGTGGGTTATGGTGTTATTGTGAGAGGTATGGTGTTATATTGTGAGTTATGGTGTTATAGTGAGAGTTATGGTGCTTTTGGGAGGGTTATGGAGTTATATTGTGGGTTATGGTGTTATAGGGAGGGTTATGGTGTTATTGTAAAAGGCATGGTGTTATTGTGAGAGGTATAGTGTTATATTGTGAGTTATGGTGATATATTGTGTGTTATAGTGATATTGTCAGAGGTATGGTGTTATATTGCTGGTTATGGTGTAATTGTGAGAGGTATGGTGTTATATTGTGGGTTATGGTGTTATAGGGAGGGTTATGGTGTTATTGTAAGAGGCATGGTGTTATTGTGAGAGGTATGGTGTTATAGGGATGGTTATGATATTATATTGTGAGTTATAGTGATATTGTGAGAGGTATGGTGTTATAAGAAGGGTTATGGTGTTGTTGTGAGAGGTATGGTATTATAGTGTGGGTTATGGTGTTATTGTGAGAGGTATGGTGTTATAGGGAGGGTTATGATATTATATTGTGAGTTATAGTGCTTTATTGTGGACTATTGTGCTATGGTGACGACTAAAAATCTAGAGAAAGAAATATATTACTAAGCATATATAACATAAAACCTTGCATAAAGAAACGCTAAATGGAGAGATAAATAGTTTCATATATATTAGTGTACATATATAAATAACGACTGATGTATATATCAATATTCATCTATAAAACATATTTATTAATTTATTCCATCAGGTTGAGGATAAAAAACCTAAATGTATTGGAAGAAACCCACGATTCTGAAATTTGTCAGTCCTTCTAAATTTAATATCATTATAAATTAAAATTATCTCGTTCTGAAATTTATGAGATTAGCCGAGCCCACACCAAACTCCCTCCCCCCTCCCTTCCCTCCCCCCTCCCTACCCCTCCCTTCCCTATCCACCCTCCCTCCCTCTCTCCCTCCCTCTTTCTGTCTCTCCTCCCTCCCTCCCTCTATCTATCCATCCCCCCCCCTCCCTTCCCCTCCCTCCCCTCCCTTCCCTCCCTCCCTCTTTCTGTCTCTCTTTCCCTCCACCACCCTATCCGTCTCTCCTCCCTCCCTCCCTCTATCTATCCATCCTCCCCCCTCTTCCCCTCCCACCTTCCCTATCTACCCTCCCTCTCTCCCTCCTCTTTCTGTCCCTCTTTCCTTCCATCACCCCATCAGTCTCTCCTCCCTCCCTCCCTCCATCTATCCATCCTCCCCCCACCTTCCCCTCCCTCCCCTCCCTTCCCTATCCTCCCTCCCTCCCTCCCTCCCTCCCTCCTCTTTCTGTCTCTCTTTCCCTCCACCTCCCCATCCGTCTCTCCTCCCTCCCTCCCTCTATCTATCCATCCTCCCTCCCTACCCCTCCCTTCCCTATCCTCCCTCCCTCCTCTTTCTGTCCCTCTTTCCCTCCACCTCCACATCCGTCTCTCCTCCCTGCATGTTTTCCCTCCCTTCATCTCTCTACTCCCATCCTCCCAGTCTCCCTCAAACACCCACAACCTTCATCCCTCCCCCCACTATGCTGTCCTTCCTTCTCATCATTACCTCTTCCTTCCCTCATTCGTCACTCTAATGGTACCATCCCCCACTTCTATCCCACTTCCATTCCCACTCCCACCCTCCCCACTACTACTACCACCACTACTACCATACCACCACCACCTCTCCTGTCTTCCCCTCTCATCATTACCACCTCCCTCCCTCAATCGTCCCTACTGGTACCATCCCCCACTTCTATCCCACTCCCACCCTCCCCACTACTATTACTACTACCACACCACCACCATCTCTCCTGTCCTTCCCTCTCATCATTACCACCTCCTTCCCTCTTTCGTCGTCACTAGTGGTACCATCCCCCACTTCTATAACACTCCCATTCCCACTCCCACCCTTCCCATTACTACTATCACCACTACTACCACACCACCACCACCTCTCCTGTCTTCCCCTCTCATCATTACCACCTCCCTCTCTCTTTCGTCACTACTAATACCATCCCCCACTTCTATCCCACTCCCATTCCCACTTCCACCCTCCCCACTATTACTACCACCACCACCACCACACCACCACCTCCTATCACCCTCATCATTTTGCCTTAGACCCATCACACGTACCGTACCGAATGGATGAAGAATACAGCCAAGACGAACACTGTTGCATGTACCCAAAGCAACCTAACCAAGCCAGCCAGCCAACCAACCAGCCCTGTAGCGACCACACTGACCTCTGGTGGTGAGTTTGACTGGCTGTATGTATCGTGGAGGAAGAGTTTGGTCAAAAGGCGACCCTGGGTGGGGATGGCCCGCTCTACTGCCCTATAAAGATGCTTCACCCGAGATTAACTTGCTCTCAGTCCCATAATTTTCGACTGCGGGGGTGGGGTGGGGGTGGGTGGGGATGCTGGAGATGGAAGGGAGGGTGAGTAGGGGGTGGGGGAGGGGGGCCGGGGCAGAGAGGAAGGAAGGAAGGAGGGGGAGAGGGAGGGGAAGGAGAGAGAGAGTGGGGAGAGGGGCTGGTTGGTTGGCTACTAAATCTCTTCCCCACCATTAAATTCTGCTGAGAATTTCGTCACGTTAGTAATTTTTTTTTTTTTTTTTATTCCTTTGGTGTTTTATATTTTTCCGAGGCGGCCCTTGACCTGTCCTGGCCATATACTTCTCTGGTCTGGTTTAATTACTGTTGGTCGTCCCCTCCGCGTTACAACTTTATTTCACCCGTCCATCTTGCTGTCTGTATGTCTCTCTTTCTGTATGTCTGTCTGTCTGTAAATCTATGTGGCTGTCTTTTTCTCCTTCTGTTTTTTTTTCTTTCCATCAATAGATATATGATTCTATCTATATACTCGTTTATCTGAGTGTCTATCTGTCTGTCGATCTTCTCTCATTTTCATTCTAATAATCCTCATCTTCCTTCATTTTCATCCTAATACTCTCTCATTTTCCCTCATTTTCATTCTCATCTTCCCTCATTTCCACCCTGATAGCCGACCACAGTACCTCATAATCATCCTTATATCCCCTCATACTGGCTAATATCTTCCTTGGTAACCCTCATATATCCTTATACCCTCCCTGATAATCAACATATTCCCCAATTTCCACTCTTAAAACACTCATATTGCCTCATCTCCATCCTTATACTCCTCATTAGTCTCTCAATTCCCCCTCCACTCACCCCTCCCTCATACTATCTTCATCCTGATAGCCCTCATTAGTATCTCAATTTAGCCCCCCCCACACACACACACTCCTTCCCCCCCCCCCCTCATACTATCTTCATTACAGCATCTCTAGCATTCTTTTATTTATCTTTTTCATTCCTTCGTTTCTCTTATTATAATTATTGAAACACAAGTACAATATCCCCTTTTTTTCATTTGTATTAATTTTTTTTTTTTTTTTCAGATACCACTTACTTTTCACTCTTCCTTTTCTCTTCTCTAGTCTTCTCTCTCCGTCATTCTTTCCCCGCATTCTCCCTCTTCCTCTTCATCTATCACTTCCTGCCTCCACTGCTTCTTCCCATCCCATCCCATCAACACTTATACACACACACACACACACTCAAACTCAAACACTCACACACACTCACACACATACACACACACACACACACACACACTCTAACTCAAACACACACACACACACACACACACACACACACACACACACTCAAACACACACACACACACACACACACACACTCACTCAAACACACACACACACACACACACACACTCTCAAACACACACACATACACACACACACATATACTCTCACTCAAACTCACTCTCAAACTCACACACACTCTCAAACACACACACACACACACACACACACACACACATTTTCTCCCCCCGTGCCAAGAGTAGTAGAAAAATGGAAGGATTCAAGACATAATGAGGTTAGAAGTCCATCCCAGGCCTCGCTACTTCGACACGCTGTTCACTTCGCCGGAAAAATGACAAGTAATTTCGAGAGAACCCATACCCCCCCACCCTACCCCTTTCCACCCTCCTCCCATCCCCCTAATCCCCCAGGATACGTGATGATAATAGCCCCCTTCTCCTCTCACAATGCCCCCCCCCCCTCACACCACCCACATACACACACACACACACACACACACACACCTCTTTTATTTTTGCTTTCTCATTACCGTTGTTTTACCCCTATAAATTCTGCGTACGTTTCCCTTCCCTCATCACCCACTATTCTTCCCTTCCCAACCCCTTTCCATTTCCAACCCCTTTCCCTTTCCATGATTCCTTTCTCAGTTGACCGTCTCAGTTCACCATCTACTAAAATAATTGTATCCCACACAATTAATCGAATCCTCTTTTATTACCTGTAACAAAAGGAGCTTCTCATTAATATACATAGTTCCAATATGAATATCTTATGGTGTTCTTATATCAGCGAGTGGTGAGGACTCGAATGCGATGCTGGAAGCTGAAATCTAAATGAGGTTCAGAAACAGTCGTGAAAAAACTACCCATTTATATATTTGTGTAGGAGCGGCGTTCGGACACACACACACACACACACACACACACACACACACACACACACACACACACACACACACACACACACACACACACACACACACACACACACACACACAAAAGAGAGAGAAAGAACGGGAAATTGCAATCGCCGTCATACTTACTGCTTACAAATTTTCGTCCTTTACCCTCCACTGCATGTAAGTCAGAGAGGATTAGGGATGGGGCTTTGAATTCATTGTATTTAGATGAGACAGGATAAGCGACAGAACTCTGAATTTAGGGTATCCATGTCAAACAGAATATGCGACAGGACTTTTAATTCAGCAATATCTATACTAAACGTTGGGCCAAAAATTCAGTGTATATAATTATGTTAGTTAGACCAAATGGGACTTTAAACTCAGCAGTATCTATATATAATTATAATGTTAGATAGACCAAATGGGCAATTGGACTTTAAACTCAGCAGTATATATATATCAAACAGGGCAGATGACAGAACTTTTTAAACGGGACAGACAGCTGGCAACACACATCCATCCACACACTGTCACCAAAGCGTTCGTTCCTTCCCCACGTCGGCAACACACATCCATCCACACACTGTTACCAAAGCGTTCGTTCCTTCCCCACGTCGGTTCCTGTAAGGTGATATGAAGACGGCGGAAGGTGAAGACGACGACGCGAACTACCCACCGTGAAAACACCCGTCGCATCCCTCAAAGTGGCCTAATTAGAGCTATCGAGACCCCAAAACGCCCCATTGAACGTTCCTGTCACCCGGCCTACGGAGGTGTACTTGGCTCACTGACGAGGGATGTATTTAAGGTGAAGGTAACTTGGGGTTAATCTCTTGGTGGGAGTAATGGTGCTGTCAGGTTAGATGTGTTTGTGATGTGTGGTGTGGGTGTGTGTGATATAGTTGTGTGTGTGTGTGTGTGTGATATAGTTGCATGTGTGTGTTTTGTGTGTGTGTGGTGTGTGTGTGTGATATATAGTAGTGTGTGTGTGTGTGTGTGTGTGTGTGTGTGTGTGTGTGTGTGTGATATATAGTAGTGTGTGTGTGTGTGTGTGTGTGAGTGATATAGTTGTGTGTGTGTGTGTGTGTGTGTGTGTTTGTGATATATAGTTGTTGTTGTGTGTGTGTGTATTTGTGTGTGATATATAGTTTTTTTTTTTTTTTTTGTGTGTTGGAGGTGAAGGAGCAATGTGTGTGTGTGTGTGTGTGTGTGTGTGTGTGTGTGTGTGTGTGTGTGTGTGTGTGTGTGTGTGTGTGTGTGTGTGTGTGTGTGTGTGTGTGTGTGTGTGTGTGTAATATATGGTAGTGTGTGTGTGTGTGTGTGTGTGTGTGTGTGTGTGTGTGTGTGTGTGTGTAATATATGGTAGTGTGTGTGTGTGTGTGTGTGTGTGTGTGTGTGTGTGTGTTAGAGGTGGAGAGGAGTGATGTGTTTGTGTGCATCATTTTTTATTAGAATTATTTGTCTTGACTCAAATCACATTAACCGAAAAACACAGATATTTATGAGTCGACCTGTGAACACTGAAACTATACTCAACCTCTGTATGGTACAAGGTGACTCACTGAATGTACAAGGTGACTCACTGAATGTACAAGGTGACTCACTGACTGTATATGGTGACTCACTGACTGTACAAGGTGACTCACTGACGGTACAAGGTGACTCACTGACCGTACTACAAGGTGACTCACTGACTATACAAGGTGACTCACTGACTGTACTACAAGATAACTCACTGACTGTACTACAAGGTGACTCACTGACTGTACAAAGTGACTCACTGACTGTACAAGGTGCCTCAATTTCTATACAAGATGACTCACTGACTGTACTACAAGGTGACTCACTGACTGTACAAGGTGACTCACTGACTATACAAGGTGACTCACTGACTGTACAAGGTGACTCACTGACGGTACAAGGTGACTCACTGACTGTACTACAAGGTGACTCACTGATTGTACATGGTGACTCACTGACTGTACAAGGTGACTCACTGACTATACAAGGTGACTCACTGACTATACAAGGTGACTCACTGACTGTACAAGGTGACTCACTGACTGTGCAAGGTGACTCACTGACTGTACAAGGTGACTCACTGACTATACAAGGTGACTCACTGACTGTACAAGGTGATTCACTGAATGTACAAGGTAACTCACTGACTATACTACAAGGTGACTCACTGACTATACATGGTGACTCACTGACTATACAGTAACTCATTGACTATACAAGGTGACTCACTGACTGTACAAGGTGACTCACTAACTGTACATGGTGACTCACTGACTGTACAAGGTGTCTCACTGACTGTACAAGGTGTCTCACTGACTATACAAATTGACTCACTGACTATACAAGGTGACTCAATTACTATACAAATTGACTCACTGACTGTACTACAAGGTGACTCACTGACTGTACAAGGTGACTCACTGACTGTACAAGGTGACTCACTGACTATACAAGGTGACACACTAACTGTACCTGTGACTCTACCTGTACACTACCTTGGCATCCCCTTGTACTGATACTTGGGCGTCGTGCATAATAAACCAGGATAAAAGTTAATTACCTGGCTGTTAGTCATGTCGGGCCTCCAGGTAATCTAGGTAAATTGCCTCTTAATGATCGCATCGCTACTTCCATTTTCTGAAATTTGTAGTGTGTAATTCTCGCCTATTAAGAGACAAACGAGCTCCGGTAGCCAAGGATATGATGGTTTGTTTGTTTGTTGGTGTGTGTGTGTGTGTGTGTGATGCGGTGACTCAGGACTCAACATGCGACACTACCCTCCATTACCCTGACTCATCCTCACCCCCCAGGCTGGTGGTTTATTTTCTCAGTTCTTATGTTTCTTCGTCCACTTGCTTACTCATTCAGTCATGCCGATCCCTTACCTACTGTAAACACGGCTTCTTCACCCACGCCCTGCTTCAGCCCTACATCCTCTCTCTTTATCCACACCATGATGTGTTTGTGGTGTGTATGTGTGTGTGTGTGTGTGTGTGTGTGTGTGTGTGTGTGTGATATAGCTGTAGGTGTGTGTGTGTGTGTGTGTGTGTGTGTGTGTTTTCTCAATCACGTCTTCGCACTGACACTAGTAATGATATTGTGAAGAGACATTGGGATTACTGAATTGGGTTTTAGTATTTGAACTACAGCAATACTTCCCTCCTACAAGAAATATCGTCTGGTGGAAAAAATTATACAGATATGGCCGTGTGTTGCTCAAGTGTTGGAAAATAGTGTTAGGCGTCAGAGAATAATGCAGATATCGCCGGGTGTTGCTCAAGTGTGGCAAAAGTCAGTCACTCAAAAGACAAGGAAGGACTGGAAGGGCAGGGGCGGGGGGGGGGAGCGACGACCCCTAAAGAATCCATCCACCACGCGTGCCACTAATCACCCCTTCCTCCCCCCCCATCCACCACCACCACCACCTACATCATAATTCCGCCATCACCGCCGCTCCCACCCTCAATTAACTATTATTCCTTAATCTAACAACGTCGATACTCATCCCTGAAATTACAGCAAGTAGCGAGACCGTGCTAAAAGGGAGATTTATTGCGAAGAGCCCCGTGTAATCGCAAAACACACCGCCCGCAGATTATAGCACGGGAAGAGAGTCATGTTAGTGGATAGACTCGGGGGAAGGGTAACCCGGCAGGAAGACAGCTGACCCCGGCTCTTATGATAATGTAAGTATTAATTAACTTACTGACCTTAAGAGGGCTCTGTGATGTTGCCAGCCCCAGCCAGCCAGCCAGCCAGCCAGCCAGGGAAAATGGAGGCCACTTGATTCCTCCTCACTGTGCCATGAAACAGTACCAACAACGAGGAAGTCTGTCTCGCGGCATAGTTTGGGGGAATCATTAGCATACACTATTTACACTGGCTGTATTTTACGTCCTGCAACACTGGCTATTTTTTCTTTCTTTCTTCTGCCTCAACACTCTCAGGCTCGACTGACGCACATACGGCTTTTATCATCGTATGTGTTTAAGGGGAGAGTATACTTTTGGTACATTGGAGTGCCTTGATTCCTCCAAAGTATGCCAAGAAACAGAACCAGAGGAACAAAAATAATGGTGGCCTGTTGCTTGGAATAATTTGGAGGAATAATATGCTCCGGATTTACTAACATTGTATCCTCCCCTTAAATACATCACATTCCTTGGTACTTCACGTTCGATTATATTCACTGCACTGAAAAGTATAAATATAATTATGGTATTGGATCGCTCTATGGTACTGTAGTATACGAATAGGTCTGCTTTGTAACATAATTTGGAGGAATCAATAACCCTCCAAAAGTCCAGCATGAAACGACTTCCTCCCCTCCCCCCTTTAATAAATTACCACCAGCGGGAGTTATGGGTAATATTTACTTTTCGTCTGCCTTGTCATTTCAAAGTGATATAACGCCATTACGCTGGCAGGCAGTATATATACAGTATGTGTCACCCCACTCTTACTCCCGGCTGTACATCATGACGGAGTTTAATTTGCATGTTAACTAACTTGATGAAACTGATGCTGGAGCCAGTGTGTACAGAGCATTTCTTTTTTAACCTTGGCGAAAATACACCCCGCTCCCTCGTGTAATTTCTTAGCTTGCTTCTTTTTTTTTTTTGGTGTGTGGGTGGGTGGGTGGTTGAGTGGGGTGGGTATATGTGTTGGAAGCCACGATAGAATATGCGGAGTATCAACCATTCTGTGTAGTTATTTGAAGCTTATGACACTGGAATCTACTCAAAGTGTACATCCATGGTAATAGTTACCAGTTTGCAGAAATACGGTAAACTCTTTATTTTGGTCAACTTAGACTATGTTTGCATGAATTTTAAAGAACCCATAATTAACTTTTTTTTTTTTTTTTTTTATTATGGGACCTATGAATGCCAACATTTTTATGCTATTCTTTCAAAAACTCTACAGGAATGGAAATTATTTAGCTTTTCTCAGCTTTATTATTTGTATTGTTCTTTTAAACGAAACAGGTATAGAGAATTTAAGTACCAATGCTCAGCGTACTTTACATAATTTTCAGAAGCATTCAAAGAACTATAAAGGGGTATTATCTTCCATAAATTAGCATATACAGTATGTGTGATATGTAAAATTTGCTTTTGTGATTGAAAGGAAAAGTTAGGTACGGTAATGGTAATAATAAGAATTTACATTTAAATCCAATTATTAGTAGAATGTCTGGGTTGGTGTTGCGGTGTGTCAGTGTTTTGTGACATGTTGTGGTGGGACATTTATGTAGTGATTTGGCGATGTGTTCTGGTGATATGAATAGCACAGTGTATTGTGGTGAAGTGACATTATGTTATTATAATTCATTGTGACACATAAAAATATTATGATATGACCCCTGCGAGCAGCTGTTGTAAGGTTGGTGATACTGTAATGTGGAGAAGTAGGTGGCACTGTAATGTAGTAAATTGGCACTGTATTGTAGTACTGTATAGTGACACTGTATTGTAGTTAACATGCCCTACTGTATATTGTGTTGGGGTTGATGTGTGTTACTCTCATGTATTGTGGTGAGGGAGGTGGCACTGCATTGTCTGAGGAAGGTGGCACCGTCTTCTGCCTCCAGTGTGGTGAGGTGTGTTGTCTCTCTAACTGGAGGAAGAAGAAGCCCAGTGTCTCCATTATATTCCCCCCAAGCCTGGAGAGCGGCCAGGTCCCCTACACGGTCTCCTCCCACAAATCCCGAGCTACAATCATGTCCTCCTTTTTTCCACTTCTCATTTAAAGACAAGCGGAGACATTTAAACACCGGCCGGGATATTTAAGGGCAAGATAAGTGGAAGGGTGTAAGTCTTTTACGTTTTTGCCTCCTAACAACGGAAGGCACTTGACTCGGGCATGTTCAACTCAGGGAGGAGAGCCATGGGTATCCTAACGCGTCGTCTCCTACAAGGGACTTCGCTTAGTTAAATTGCAAGCCAGAGTGCTGAACCTGAATGGACAGTCCTTGGAAGTCGTGTTGGGTCCTTACATCAGTCTTACTAAGTACAGCTTATCTCCTTAAGAGTTGGGGTTATCCGGTGTTGGCAAGTCAACTGAATAAGGGAACGACTGATTCCTTCACATTAAGCAACAAAACAGATCTCCTTATTATATACCGAGATGCTATTCTGTTTTCCATCAGAGTTTGGCGGAATCAGTAGTAGCCTTCCGATTTACCGAAAAGAGACGATCTTCTTAAAAAGCACTCCAGAACGGTAAAATGGTAAAGATAAGGTATTAAAAAAACGGATATCGAAAATGGCTGCTTAAGAGAGGCACAAAAATAGAAGGTGCATTGATTATCAGCGAGCGATAGAGTCAGCAGAAGAGAAAAGTGAATGAGAGGATGGAGATGGATGAGTGACTCGGGAAATGGATGACTTTATGTTAGAGAAAGAAATGCATACAAAACTTAATAAAAGAATGCAGATGCTAATTATTTCAAATACAAATATGAATAAATAGTTAAATAGACAATCTACAAGCAGAGCAAAAATATATAGAATGCAAATATAAAATTATATAAAATGTGATAAAGAGATACATATGTACAGTCGGCAAAAAAAAAGTATTGGAAATCCCCTATGGATAGTTATAGTTAATATCAATGTAAGCGTGGTTCTAATATTTTTTTTGCCGACTGTACATACATAAATAATACATATATATTCTCGCTCGAGCATTCATGTTAGCTACATTTGAAAATAAAAGAAGTTGGGTGGTTTGAGGTATGATGAAAATTTACAAAGTGTTCCAGAATTCAGAATGGTAGACGATGGAATGGTAATAGAGTTAATATACTGGCGGTAAAGCAAGAATATTTATAGAACAATTACACTGATAATAACACTATAACATCGATGGCACTGATAATGTAAGAATATCAATATCAATGTATGAACGCCGAAATATTAGTAAACAGAAATTTATCTAGCCAACTATCCTACTACTTGGGTCTAGGTTTGTGTACTTAATTATTTAGATTGAGGTTGAAAAATGGGTGGCATAATAAAGTATTGTGATAGTGAAATATGGGTTGTATTGACCGTAGAGTTTCGCGCGTTACTAACTGAAGTAATAGGCGGTGTATTGATGCGACCGCGAAATATGGGTGTCTTCATGCTTAGAGTTACGCGTTTTACTGTCCGTAAAATTAAATTTCACTTGTCACTATTGTATAATTTTACGATAGTGAAATGTGGGTGGCATTAACCGTAGAGTTTTTCGTGTTTCTTACGGAGTATCATAAATAGCAATGGAATAAAAAGGCAGTGAAGTAAACAACAAGAAAATCACACACACATACACACACACACACACACACGAGTCGAGTTGTACATCTCTTCATCTCACTTACATATCACTTCACTGAAGGAAAGAGAGCAAAAAGCAACAATTTTGAGCATCTGAGGAACTCAACTCAAATGTGGTTTACCGTCGGTCTTCATTAACTATTTAATATTGAATGGACAATGATAACGCAATTAGTAATCTATTTTCATCGTTATGCAATATCTCACACGTGACATTATTAAGTTATACATTGAAATTGTCTGTGAATTGAAGGCTACTGAATAATGCCGGGAAACAAACTCACTCTAAAATTAATATTGACGATCTTCTTTCATCCTCAAAACCTTCACCTAGATATCCCTCACCTACTCTCCTATCTCTACCT
>JAWQEG010005402.1:10000-28352 GCA_033782935.1 Petrolisthes cinctipes | reverse complement strand
CCTCCTCCTCCTCCTCCTCCTTCTTCTCTCAGTCTCCCTCTTCAACTCAAAACCGGTTCTTGGGGCCCTCAAACCTCGCTATACCGAAGGGCCTCTCAGGTTGGGGCTTCTCCTAGGGCCGTGAGGCATCCACAGAGGACCTCACACCATGCCCACGGGTCCCTACAGTGGTCTGGGGGTGACGGGGACGCAGATGGAGGCGCGGGGGGAGGCGTGTGAGGGCGGGGTTAACGGGGGTGCCACATGGACACACCTCGCACCAGTCATCATCACACTCCTAATTAACCAATCAGAGTTTCATAATGGCTTCCGGCACGGGGGTTGGTTGGTTGGTGGGTGAGTTGGGTTGTTGGTTGGTTGGAGGGTGAGTTGGTTGGGGGTTGGTTGGTGGGTTTGTTGGTGGGTGAATGGGTTGGGTTGGAGGGTGAGTTGGTTGGAGGGTGAGTTTGGTTGGCTGAGTTGGTTGGTGGGTGAATGGGGTTGGTTGGTTGGTGGGTGAGTTGGTTTGTTGGTTGGTTTGGAGGGTGAGTTGGTTGGTTGGAGGTTGGTTTGTGGTTGGTTGGTGGGAGGGTGAGTTGGTTGGTGGGTTGGTTTGTTGGTTGGTGGGTTGGTTTGGAGGGTGAGTTGGTTTGTTGGAGGGTGAATTGGTTGGGTGAGTTGGTTTGTGGGTGAATGGGTTGGTTGGAGGGTTGGTTGGATGATTGGTGGGTGGGTTGGTTAGTGGGTTGGTTGGTTGGTTCCTTGCATGTTTCTCACACACACACACACACACACACACACACACAGTACACACATAACCACTCATACAATGTACAGACAAACGAAAACAAACACGACTTTCCAGTAGTAAGCAAACAAAACAAAAAAAATCACAGCGGGGTATGAGAAGGAAGGAAGGAAGGAAGGAAGGAAGGAAGGAGAAGCACTGTGTGAAAGAGAGAAGGAAGGGTAGAATAGAGGAAGGGGTTGGAGAGAAGAAACACTGGAAGAAAGAAAGGGAGGGAGGGAGGGAGAGTGGGAGGGAGGCAAGTAAGAAAAGAAGGAGGGAGAGAGAGGGTGGTAAGGAAGGAAAGAGGGAGGTAGAGAGGGAGGCAAGGAAGGAGGGAGGTAGAGAGGGAGGCAATGAGGGAGGGAGGGAGGCAGGCAAGGAATGAAGGAGGGAGGTAGAGAAGGAGGAGGGAGAGAGCGAGGTAAGGAAGGAGGGAGGGAGGGAGGGAAGGAGGTAGGTAGGTAGGTAGGTAGGTAAGGAAAGAGCAGGTTATGACCACCACTTCCCCTGGTTCGGACACTTGCCAGCGAGTCGGAGGGAGGGCAAAAAGTGATGAGGGCTCGGGAGATTTCAATAAGACAGATTCTAGATGGAGATATCATACGGCGAGGCAGGCAGGCAGGCAGGCAGGCAGAAGTGGAGGGGAAGGAGAAGAGGAGGGGTTTTAGTTTGAGGTGAGAGAGGATTGGAAGGTGAGAAGGAAAGAAGGGAGGGAGAGATGGAATGAGGAAGGGAGGGAGGGATGGAGGGATGGAGGAAGGAAGGGATGGAGGGAGAGATGGAATGAGGAAGGGAGGGAGGGATGGGTGGAAGGGAGGGATGGAGAGATGGAGAGATGGAGGTATGGAGGGAGAGATGGAGGAAGAAGGGAGGGATAGAGAGAGGGAGGAGAGGAGGGATAGAGGGAGGGAGACAAGTGAGAAGAAAGGGAGGAGGGTTGATGATAGGGTCAGAGAGAGTTGGTAGTGAGGGAAGAAGAGAGTAAGGAAGGAAGGAAGGAGGATGGGAGGGAGAGAAGACAATGAAAGGAGAAAGGAAATAGGGAAGTAGGAAAGGAGGGAGACAAGACAGGGGAAGGAGGGAGGAAAAAGGGAAGTAGGAAGAGAGGGAGAGAAGATAAGGGAAAGAGAAAGGAAAAAGGGAAGTAGGAAAGGAGGAAGAGAAGACAAGGAAAGAAGGGAGAGAAGACAAGGGAAGAGAAAGGAAAAAGGGAAGGAGGACAAGATTGTAAGCAGAGAAACAGAGGAGGAGGAGGAGGAGGAGGAGGAGGAGGAGGAGGAGGAGGAGGACGACACGATAGAAAATAATAAAAAAATAAAAAAATCTACATCTGTTTGGCATTAGGATCATATACAGAATTATTGCATTTAGCTTCACATTACATATAAAAATTACGCTCATACACACACACCTTAATACAGTATTTTCTATTTAATACACACACACACACGCACCGTAACACAGAACTCTCTCTAAATATAACACACACACACACCGTAACACAGAACTCTCTATATAACACACACACACACGCACCGTAACACAGAACTCTCTATACAACACACACGCACGCACACACACACACACACACACACACACACACACACACACACACACACACACACACACACACACACACACACCGTAACACAGTACTCTCTCTCTATATATAACACACCTGTCATCAACTCAAGTCAATAATAAGCCTTTTCACAAGCAGTCCACCCCACCAGTACACATTTAGGACTCCAAACACACCACTTAGGCAAACACTACATACATTTATACGCAATTTAGGCCAATCAGCGACCCACTTACCTACTTACCTTCCTACCTACCTACCTACCTACCTACCTACCTGTTGGCTATACGCATTTAAAGGGAGGTAATTCACTTTTGTTACATTGGAGTGCCATGATTCCTCCAAAGTATACCAGGAAACACGACCAGATGAATAAAAATAATAGTGTTCTGTGTGTTGCTTGGAATAGTTTGGAGGAATCAGTTGCTCCAGATTTGTCAACACATGTTCTTCCCCCTTCATTAATTAAGTCTCTCAACATGCAACGTGCGCAAATAATACTCACTTTAATACGCATAATACGCCTTTCAACATGCCCTCACATCTGTATTAAAAGCTATTACGTCCAGGTGTGTCTATATTTACAGGTACACGAGTCATCATACAAGGGTTAATTAAAGGAATATTACTTCCCATTCTTCCTTTCCACTTTCCTCTCATTCTTACTCCCTACTTCCCTCCCATTCTTACTCCCCATTTCCCTCCCATTCTTCCTCCCTATTTCCCTCCCATTCTTCCTCCCCACTTCCCTCCCATTCTTCCTCCCTACTTCCCTCTCATTCTTCCTTTCCACTTCCCTTCCATTCTTTCTTTCCACTTCCCTCCCATTCTTCCTTTCCACTTCCCTCCCATTCTTCCTCCTCACTTCCCTCCCATTCTTACTCCCCATTTCCCTCCTATTCTTCCTTTCTACTTCCCTCCCATTCTTCCTTTCCACTTCCCTCCCATTCTTCCTCCCCATTCACTTCCCTCCCATTCTTCCTTTCCATTTCCCTCCCATTCTTCCTTTCCACTTCACTCCCATCCTTCCTCCCTACTTCCCTCCCATTCTTCCTCCCTACTTCTCTTCCATTATTCTTCCCCACTTCCCTCCCATTCTTCCTCCCCACTTCCCTCCTATTCTCTCCCCATCCTCCTTCCTTCCCTCCCCCGTCTTTCTCTCTCCCTCCCCATCCTCCTTCCTTCACTCCTCTCATCCTCCCCTCCCCTCCCCTGCCTCCCTAATCCCCAAGGCAGCTCTCCTAATGTTTTAATTACAGAGAAGGCCTCCCGCCCCTGTTGAGTACACGACCACCTTGGCGGGCAGGGGTAGGGGTAGGGGCAGGGGTAGGGGTAGGGGCAGGGGCAGGGGTAGGGGTAGAGGTACGGGAATGGGGGTAATGGTTGAGGTAGGGGTGGGGGCAGGGGCATGGGCAGGGGTAGGGGTACAGGAATGGGGGTAATGGTTGAGGTAGGGGTGGGGACAGGGGCATGGGGATAATGGTTGAGGTAAGAGTGGGGGAAGGGGTACGGGTAGGCATGGGGGTAATGGTTTAGGCAGGGGTAGGGGAATGGGGGTAATGGTTTAGGCAGGGGTAGGGGAATGGGGGTAATGGTTGGGGTAAGGGAATGGGGGTAATGGTTGGGGTAGGGGAATGGGGGTAATGGTTGGGGTAGGGGAATGGGGGTAATGGTTGAGGTAGGGGTGGGGGCATGGGGGTAATGGTTCAGGTAAGGGTGGGGGCATGGGGGTAATGGTACTAACAGGGGTGGGGGCAGGGGGGTACTGGTTAAGGTAGTGGCAGGAGTAAGAACGGAGGAGTACTTGAAGAATGACTCTCTCTCTCTCTTTCTCTCTCTCTCTCTCACACACACACACACACACACACACACACACACACACACACACACACACACACCTCTAAAACTCACTACCCCCCTCTCCCTGTACAGCACGTGCGTGACAACATGCGTAAGGAGTGTAAATGCCACGGTATGTCTGGCTCGTGTACCGTCAAGACCTGCTGGTGGAGACTACCTTACTTCAGGCAGGTTGGAGACGTCCTTAAGGTGAGAAGTCCTATATTATTTTAACTCTATTGACGCCCTTATGGTGATATAGAGATGTTGGAGATGTTCTTAAGGTGAGAAGTCCTTTATTATTTTAACTATTAACGCCCTTATGGTCATGTGCTTATTTTTATAACATAATATAATACCGTATAATATTTGTACCGACTGATTCCTCCAAATTGTTGCAAGAAACGATGAGGGGTTTTAATTTCGTTGGGTTGGATTGTTTCTTCACACAGTTTGGATGAATCTGAGGAATGCCAGACGTGTATACCGTCATTACCTTTACTTTGCTATGACTAATTATTATCCAAAACCAAACCAAACCCAAATTTTATAGTCCCACCTCCCTCCCTCAAAAAACAAACCAAACCAAACTCAAACATTATAGTCTCACCTCCCTCCCTCAAGAGCCAAATTCAAATTTTATAGTCCCATCTCCCTCCCTCAATAAACAAACCAAACCCCCCCCAAACTCAATCATTATAGTCCCACCTCCCTCCCTCAATGACCAAACCCAGACATTATAGTCCCACCTCCTTCCCTCCTTCCCTCAAAAAGCAAATCAACCCAAACCAAACCCAAACATTATATTCGGACCTCCCTCCCTCAAAACCCAAACCAAACCAAACCCAAACATAATAGTCCCATCACCCTCCCTCCCTCCCACAAGAACCAAACTCAAATTTTATAGTCCCACCTGCCTCCCTCCTTCCTTCCTTCCTTCACCGTATAGGACCGGTTCGATGGAGCCTCCCGCGTGGTGGTGCGCAGTGTGGGGGCCAACGCACGCAACCCCAACGACCGAAGACCCAACAGACGAAGGAAAACCAAGAGACAGAAGAGGAAGTCACTGAGATTGTTCCGTCCCTTCAACCCTAACCTCAAGCCGCCCTCCAAGAAGGACCTCGTGTACCTGGAGGATTCACCAGATTTCTGCGTCAGGAATAAAAAGCTGGGTAGGTTGAGGGTTGTGAGTTGGGGTTGAGGGTTGGGAGTTGGGGGTTGGGGGTTGAGAGTTGGGGTTGGGAGTTGAGGATTGGGGGTTTAGAGTTAGGGGTTGGGGGTTAGGGGTTGGGGGTTGGGGGTTAGGGGTTAGGGGTTGGGGGTTGAGGGTTGGGGGTTGAGGGTTAGGGGTTAGGGGTTAGGGGTTAGGGGTTGGGGGTTGGGGGTTGGGGGTTGAGGGTTGGTGATTGGTGGTTGAGGGTTGGGGGTTTGCGACTGTTGAGTGTCAGGAATAAAAAGATGGGTAGGATTGGGGTAGGGAGTTGGGGGTAGGGAGTTGGGGGTTGTTGGTTGAGGGTTGGGGATTGGAGGTATGTGATTGGGGGTTAGAGATTGGGGATGTTGTGATTGTGGTGCATCATGAATAATAATGAAATATACAGAGTTCCATTACAATACTTACAAAAAAAAAAAAAAAAAAAAACATAAAATCCTAAAATGCCTAATCCACAAAACACATCCATTAATAAGAAGCACTCATAGACAAAAAAAAAAAAAAAAAAAAAAAAAAAAAAACATAAGTACATGAAAAAAAAAAAAAAAAAAAACACACACACACACACATATATAATCTACTGTACACGTGTTTCCTTCCTACAGGCATCTTGGGCACGAGGGGACGAGAGTGTAACCGTACAAGCATCGGACTGGACGGGTGTGACCTCATGTGTTGTGGTCGGGAGTATCACACGAGGGTAGTGGAGGAGGAGAAGAGGTGTTCGTGTACCTTCCAGTGGTGTTGTGAGGTCAAGTGTAAGATATGCAAGTATATGCGAACCATGCACACCTGCTCTTAGTATGTGTGTGTGTGTGTGTGTGTGAGGAAGTAGAGAGTGTGTGTAATGTGGTTAATATGCTCGACCCGTGTGCAATGAGATCAGTGTGCAACGACGAGATCGGTGTGCAACGAGGCCAGTGTGCAACGAAATTTGTATGCAAGAATGAGCTCTGTGTACAATGAGATCAGTGTAAAACAACGAGACCAGTGTACAACAACAACGAGACCAGTGTACAACAACAACGAGACCAGTGTACAACAATAAACAAGACAAGTGTACAACGAGACCAGTGTAAAACGAGACCAGTGTATAACGAGCTCTGTGTACAACGAGACCAGCGTACAACGAGACCAGTGTACAACAACGAGACCAGCGTACAACGAGACCAGCGTACAACAACGAGACCAGTGTACAACACTGTATATACTGTAGACTGTCAATAACCCGTGACTTATTGCGAGGCCACGAGAATTACAAAGTGTAAAGTTATACGAGATATGTGTCACACTTATTATTATTATATATGGATGGGGACACGTGGAGCTTCAAGGTGTATGTAGGTGTTGTTGTTGTTGTAGTAGATGCCTTTATTACTACTGCACTATAGATGGCGACTCTGACCTTATTTATACATGTCACTGTCTAAACTCGACCTTATTTACTATCATCACTATCTATACTCGACCTTATTTATACACGTCACTATCTATACTCGACCTTATCTATACACGTCACTGTCTAAACTCCACCTTAATTTATACACGTCACTATCTAGACTCCACTTTATCTATACACATCACTATCTAGAGAGAAAACAACTACACCGTCATTCAGCATCTTGGAATATGGTCGGGACATCTAAAGTATAATTTTTATGCTCTGATTTGGTCACTATTATGATTATGGGGTGTACTGTCTTGGCGAGTCAGTGTAGCCAGGATACTTAGGCTACTTACTTGACTGATTGAGGGACAGTGAGAACCATCAGATCACCTTAAGAAAAAAAATAAAAATAAAAGAACATTGATATTCTTTTGGGACTCGATTTGACGTCTATTTGGTCCGAAGTCTGTTGTTGCTCTATCCACTGTGCCATTACCTTTTGTCGATGTTGATGTGATATATGAATGAAAAATAATGATAATAACACACACATAAATCAGCAAAAGGAAATGAGAAACAAACAAAAGTGCCAAACCTATTTAGATGCTGCATGGTATCTATCTATTAGTGCTAACAACATGAACGCTATGATCCCCTATATATGTGCCATTGAAAAGACAATAAACAAACACATGTGCCCAACCCATTTACGACACACGAAACGAAAAAGACAAATATAACGTGAAGAAAAAAAATAAAGAGGAAGACTTAAATTTTTCCTCTGTGTTACGATCTGGACTAAAAGTAAACACAGAACTGGAAAATAAAAAAATACTGGAAAATAAATACTGGAAAATAAAAAATACTGGAAAATAAATACTGGAAAATAAAAGATACTGGAAAATAAAAAATACTGGAAAATAAATACTGGAAAATAAATACTGGAAAATAAAAAATACTGGAAAATAAATACTGGAAAACAACAACACGAACCAGACAGACAAAGTTCACAGACAGACTCCTCGATACCCGAACTTTTTTTTTTTTTTTTTTTTTTTTGAGGGAGGAGGAGGAAATATTAGAATTGTGAGGAGACGTGAACAGTTCTCCTGGTGGTAAAATGTATATACGTAAGATTAATTAAAAAAAAATAATAATGGCTTAATCAATTAGTGTATGCATGGATGGTGTGTGTGTACCGTGTGAAAAGCAAAAAGCACACACATACACGTAAACATTAATTTTCAATGAACTGCAAAGAAGAGGCTAAAACGATGAAGATGATGATGATGTTATTATTATTATTATTATTATTATTATTATTATCATTATTATTATTTTCTATTATTTTTTTTTATTTTTTTTTTTTATTCTGGCCAGTGTCAATTATTGTTGTTTTGAAGATGTATGATGAGTGTGAGGGATGTATGGGGAGATGGGGGTATTGGGGAGATGGGGGGTATTGGGGAGATGGGGGGATTGGGGAGATGGGAGGGGGGGTCATAAACTTCAATAGTTGAGTGTACGGTATACTGTATGTCTATTAAGGTGGTAGTTCTTTTTTGGTACATTGGAGTGCCTTGATTCCTCCAAAGTATGCCAGAAAACAGGACCAGAAGAGCAAAAATAATGGCGTTCTGTTGCTTGGAATAGTTTGGAGGATTCAGTTGCTCCAGATTTACCAACATAAAACTTCCCCCTTAAGTCGACCCTGTGATGTAGTCAGAAAATTCGAGATAAACGAGTCCTTCGAATATTGCCACGAAACACACACACACACACACACACACACACACACAAACACAAACACAAACACACACACACACACACACACACACACACACACCTATATGGTATGGAAGGAGCTTGTTTCGTGGCATGGTCAGAAGGAATCAGAAGCCTCCAACAACACTTTTCATACACAATCACAGGGTCCTTAATTGAGTTGACTGGCCATTTTGTATTTTATATATCATTATTATTATTATTTAAGGGGAGATTATAATATTCTCTTGTCGGTGAATTGGAAGGCTACTGATTCTTCCTAACCATACCAGAAAACAGACAGTACTAAATAAATAAGGGATATGTTGTTTCGTGGCATAGTTTGGAGGAATCACAGACTTTCCAATTCACCAACAAGATAATCTCCCCTTTAAATTAGCACTACATATGTATCCACCTATTATTATTATTATTATTATGTATTTTTTAACTATATATAAATGTACTAAAGTATTAATTAATATATATACTTGCATTATATACATGTAAATATATATAGATTATTAAGTTTGGAGTGAAGGGACCCTATGTGTGATGTAGTCAGAAAATTGGAGGTAAAATGAGTCCTTCATATATTGCCACGAAACAAACACACACACACACACACAAACACACACACACACCTAATATGGAAAGGAGTGTGTTTCGTGGCATAGTCAGGAGGAATCAGAAGCCTCCAATTTCCATACACGATCACAACAGGGTCCTTAAAGGGGGTAGTACAGAGTTGGTAAATCTGGAGCAACTGATTCCCCCAGACTATTCCAAGCAACATGCCTCATTATCTTTGTTCATTGGGTCCCGTTTCCTGGCATAGTTTGGAGGAATCAAGGCACTCAAATGTACCAAAAGTATACAACACACACTTGTATACAAGGAGGCTCTGTGTTGCCCGTTTTTCATACATTTTTTCCTATTTTTCATTTTATACGCTCATGGTGTCAATTTTTTTTTTTTTTTTTTTTTTTTTTTTTTCACTTTATACGCTCGTGGTGTCGAATTTTTTCATACATTTGTTTCTATTTTTTCTTTTATACACTCGTGGTGTCGAAATTTTTCATCCGTTTTTATTTATATAATTTACTTTTTTTTTTTATGAATACCAGAATGTTTAGAGACGGATAGTTAATATTTATTTACATGTACTCAAAGTTATTTTTACTTATCACTCAAATTTTAACAAGTTTTGACAAATATATAAAAAATGTGTACCGGTACTCAAATTATCACTCCAGATATTTACAACTTCTGAAAAATATATATAATAAAGATATTCGTTGCTATAGAAAATTTCCACTACCAGTCGTAAAAAAATAGATAATATATAAGTGAACTGGCAACCACGCTAAGGTTACCCACTATACTCAATAGATGGCGCACACAACACTTTGAACACTATTTTTTTTTTATTAATTAATCAGAATACGTGGCAACTGTTTCATGGGACAGTTTAAGGACCCTGTGATCGTCAATGGAAATTGGAGGCTTCTGATTCCTCCTGACTATGCCACGAAACACGCTCCTTCCATATAGGTGTGTGTGTGTGTGTGTGTGTGTTTCGTGGCAATATCTGAAGGACTCGCTTACCTCAAACTTTCTGACTACATCACAGTGTTCTTTAATTAGCCTTCCAATTCACGTCGTTTAAACACAAGGGCCAAGTTTTTATCCATCAATTTTATTATTATTACTATTATTATCATTATTATTGTTATTATTATTATTATTACTTTTATTTTTTTCATTATCATTATTATTTTTTTTTTCATTATTATTATTATTATTATTATTATTATTATTATTATTATTATTATGATTATTATTATTGTACATATTTCCATTTATACTGTTCGCTGCTAGTCATTGTAGCCTCACCTTCCTATATAGCTTGTAGGGTGTAGTAGGGGAAGGAGGAGGGGGAGAAGGGGGGGAAAGGAGGGGGAGGGAGGTGGGTGAATGAAGGAGGGGAAAGAGGAGAATAAGGAGGGGGGAGGAGGAGGGGGAGGAGGAGGGGATGGAGGAGGAGTGAAGGAAGGGGTGAGGTGGGTGAATAAAGAAAGGGGGAGGGGCAGATAGATGGAACGAGAGAAAGAGGGGGTAGTTATGGGAAGAAGGGGGCTAGTTATGTGGGGGGTGATAATGTGAGGAGAAAGGAGGGGGTGTCACTTACAAAAACATTACCTACTACCGCCAACCCCAACCCCCTTCTCTCTCTCTCTCTCTCTCTCTCTCTCTCTCTCTCTCTCTCTCTCTCTCTCTCTCCTTTAGAAATGCTATTAAAACTGATATTCTTTTTCACCTAACCAAGGACGAGGGGAGGGAGGGGGTGACACTCTACATTCCATCATTACACACACACACACACACACACAAAGAAAAAAACAACTATACCAATAATAATATCCCAAGAGAGAGAGAGAGAGAGAGAGAGAGAGAGAGAGAGAGACATGATAGGAGGCTTTACTGTATATTTAACTCTCCTCTTCCTCTCCCTCCACTCCCTCACACTGTAGCGCCCTCCCCCCTCCCCCCTCCCTTCCACAACAACGAGTGTGAGGTATAGACAGACTCCACGTTTCATTGTTATTCGACTCACTTGTTCATGAAGCTTTTACCGATTCACGAGACTGTTTTCCATGTGTGGTGGTGAGGAAGTGAGACAGATTATAAATGTTCATATTTCATTAATTTTTTCCATCTATTTTATATATAATTTACTTTGTGTTATATATATATTTTCTTATTTTGTTGTTGTTTTTTCTGCCAATATTACTGGAGGCCAAAATGTAAAATAAACATTTGACTGTATTAGGCATTTGATATTTGAAAGTTTATACAATATGAAAACTAATAATAATAGCAATTAATCATCAAGTGACCCTGTGATGTGGTCAGAAAATTTGGAGGTTAGTGAGTCCTTCATACACAGCCACCAAACACCACCTATATGGAAGCAGCGTGTTTCGTGGCATAGTCAGGAGGAATCAGAAGCCTCCAATTTATTTCCTTACACAATCACAGGGTCCTTAATAAATGGAACCAGCAGGAGTCTATCTACCATACCACACTTTGAATAATTTAACCCCTCTGCCATCTGTACGTAAAGGCGAGAATTAATTTTTGTACATACATACATATAGATAATTATACTAAGTCCCAACCTGCTTGCTTTTTTTTCAATACCAGTGTAAGCGATAAATTATAATGCCTTGATTATAATACTGTGTTGTTCTCAAGTGTCTGTGTTCCCCCCCCCCTTCTTTTATCCCCCCCCTATTCATCTATCCATTCATCCATTCCCCTCTTCCATCTATTTACTCTCTGTTTTCCCCCTCTATCTTTCCATCCCCCATCCATCTATCCACACCCTTCCCTCTTTATTCCCCCTCTATCCTTCCATCTATCTATCCATCCATTTCCCCTTTCCTCTTTATTCTCCATCTATCCTTCCATCCATCTATCCGCCCATCCATTTCCCCTTTCCTCTTTATTCCCCATCTATCCTTCCATCTATCTATCCCCTCCCCTCCCTATTCCCTCTACCTACCCTCTGTGTCCCCCCTCCTCTTCTATTTCCCCATCTATCCCCCCCCCCTCCTTCTATATCCTCTCTGACCCGCCTCTGTGCAACGCGGGCACAAATAATAAACATTATGCTGTACATGGATGGTTTCTTTTGTCCTCTGTGTCTGTGTGTGTGTGTGTGTTGTTTTATATATTGAGTGTGTGTGTGTGTGTCGTTAAATAATATGTGTGTGTGACGTTAAATAATGTGTGTGTGTGTGTGTGTGTGTGTGTGGTTTTATAATGTGTGTGTGTGTGTGTATGAGTCGTTAAACAATATGTGTGTGTGACGTTAAATAATGTGTGTGTGTGTGTGTTTATAATGTGTGTGTGTCGTTAAATAATATGTGTGTGACGTTAAATGATATGTGTGTGTGACGCTAAATAATGTGTGTCGTTAAATAATGTGTGTGTCGTTAAATAATGTGTGTGTCGTTAAATAATATGTGTGCGTGTGTTTTTTTATAATTTGTGTGTGTATGTGTGTGTGTTATTTAAATTAAGCACGAAACAAGAAGAGTACCTAAGTCGATAACAGAAAATTGGCTCCCGATAACCAAACCCAACCGTATCGAACCCAACCAAACCTTCAACAAACTCAACCCAATCCAAAATATTGAACCAATGACAGACAGACAGACAGACAGACACACAGCATTCACAAAACGATCACACACATTACACACACACACACTCAATAATAACTGTTAATTAACGATAACTACTATTTTTATTATGAACTGCATACCTCAATTATCATAAATAAAATAAATATACAATATATATAATTATACCGAAATTAACTCACTCACGTATTATAACACAATTATACCCAAAATAAAATTGCAACAAGACCAGATATGGCAATATTATGAAATAGTTGCCATGTCGGGAATTATCAGTATTATTTTTTTTTTTATGTTTCACAATTTAACACACAAATTTCTCATCAACCACCGACTCTACCAGGTCAAACACCATGTACACTAGTTACCTGGGCACTGCTGGTACCTGGACGAGGGTGCTGGAGTCGTAGAATACTGGTAAACGCGAGAAATGGAAGGAAATATTACCACCACCACCACCACCAGCATCACTTCGTCAACACTATTGCCAATAATGGAGGAGGAAGAAGGAGGACTAGGGATGACGAGCCTAATATAAAAAAAGATAATACTGTACTAGAATTTTTTCCCATTGATCTTCTATTCTATGTTATTATTATTATTATTATTATTATATATTATTATTATTATTATTATTATTATTATTATCTTCTTCTTTTTCCTATTATTATTATTATTGTTATTATTATTATTATTATTATTTTGATACATAATGAACTGATGATTATTTGACTATTCTTTTAAAGGAAAGAATTACGGTGTCCAATACAGAAAATAAATATACACCAAAAATAACAATAATAAGTGGAGTTCGATTGTAAAGGCCTCCATAGACTATCAATCATGCCTGCGCAAAATAGGTGGTTGTGCAGATATAACCGTGGTGTGTGGGTGTGATTGATGGTTTGTACAAATGACTGAACAATATCCAACAAGCTTTTCGTCAATCACACGCCTGTACAGTGATGCATGATAATGTGTGGTGACTGCTCAGTATTCTTGCTAGTGTGTGGCAAATTTAAATGATTGCACAGTCACCTAGTTTGCGCAGGCATGAATGATAGTCTATGGAGGCCTTAATGGAGTGTTGTGTGTTAACGTTATCACCACCAGAGGTCACTGTAATCACATCTCTCTCTCTCTCTCTCTCTCTCTCTCTCTCTTCGTCCCCTTTTAACACCTCTTTGTTCCCTTTTTTCACTCTTCATCCTTCTTCAACCACCCTCTCATTTATTTCCCTCCTTTCCTACCCACACCCCCTTCTTTCTTCTTTCCCTCCTCCTCCTCATCCTTCTCCTTCTTCCCTAACCACCTTTTTTATTTCCCTCCCCCTCCTCCCCTCCTCCCCTCCACTGTTTCTTTCTCCTCTCCCTCCTTCCCGATCCTTCTCCTCCTTCTTTCCCTCCTTCCCTCCTCATCCCCATTTCTTTCCCCTTTCCCTCCTTCCTCCTCATCCTTCTTCTTCTTCCCTCACCCCCCTCATTTATTTCCCTCCTTTCCTCCCCACCTCCACTTCTTTCTCCTTTTCCTCCTTCCCTATCCTCCTCATCCATCTCCCTCACCCCAATTTCTTTCTCTATCCCTCCTCCTCCTCATCCTCATCCTTATTTCCCTCCCTCCCCCTCCTCCAATTTCTTTCTCCTTTCCCTCCTCCTCCTCATCCTCATCCTTCCCTCACCCCCCTTTTTTATATCCCTGCCCCTCCTGCCCCTCCACTGTTTTGTCCCTGTACCACATAATAGCCGAGCATAAAAACCCGAGGGAGGGAATGGTGCTAAAAGCCGCCCTCGGGGACCACTGATGCCAAGTTAGCGGGCTTTTGTTTACCTTCTTTTCAACGGCACCAAAAGTTTGTATTTACTTTTTATTTCTACATGTCAATTGTGCCAGTTTTTCTTTATATATATATATATATATATATATATTTACAATTCAAGTTTTCTTTTTTTATACTGCTCCTAATTGCTTTTTTTTTTTTTTACATCTTAATAATACAAATTTGGGCAGATAATTGTAACTCAATATAATTTGATGTCATGCACATGCACTACCTATTAATTCCTATCTGGCCCTCTAAACAATAATAATAATAACAATATATATAAAATAATAATTAACACCAACACCCAAGCCCTCAAAGAATTTATAAAACATTACAAATATTCGAAGATATTTTGAACCCCAGTGTATAGAGAGGAAGTAGAGAGTAAATAAATGAATGAATAAATAAATAATTAAATAAATAACAATCTTGAGAACACTGTGTACTGAATGAATAAATAAATAAATAATGAATAACTATCCACCTTGGTAACACTGTACTGACTGACTGACTGACTAAATAAATAAATAAAAACATAAATAACTATCTACCTTGGTAACACTGTGTACTGACTGACTGACTGTGTGTGGATTGCTCTCAATTACCCACCAAGCCAGGACAGTTGTAAACATTAGTGGTGGTGTTTGGGGGGGTGGGGAATCCTTGTGTGTGTGTGTCTGTATGTGTGTGTGTGTGTGTGTGTGTGTGTTACTCTTCCTTTCAGTCTTTCTCATTCTGTGTGTGTGTATATTACTCTACCTTTCATTCTCTCTAGTTGTTTGTTTGTGTGTGTGTGTGTGTATTTCTCTTTCTTTCAGTCTCTCTAATTCTCTGTGTGTGTATTACTTTCTCTCATTCTCCCTAATTATGAGAGAGAGAGAGAGAGAGAGAGAGAGAGAGAGAGAGAGAGTAGGTGTGAATTTCTGTGTCATTACCTTTAATAGCCCCTTGATTGTAACCCCAAGTGACTCTCTCTCTCTCTCTCTCTCTCTCTCTCTCACAATTCAATCCCGAAGTTACACGATAAAGATTGTTGAATAAAATTTTGTAAATATTATATATATATATATATGAGATAGGCAAACAAACACATAGTTATTATTACACATCATCAATAATACACATCCTTTAATGTTGAAATGATACATACATACATACATATATATACACATACATTGCCCCCATCACTACTATCCTTCCGGCATTACAAAGCATAGGAATTTATACAGTCTAATTATTTTATTGAGCATAGTTATAGATTGACAGCAAGAGACAGTTTGTGTGTAAAAAATATTATCTAAAAAAAGAAATATCTCAGCAAAATTATTGTTGATTAATTGGTTATAAAATGTGTTGGTCTGTAATTGAAATGTATGTACAGTCACGAGCACTAATAAGTATACAGCTTTGGTTGAAGCTTTGAACAGTTCACCAATTCACCAACGAAGTAATCCAAATGTAAATCTTATTGTGCATTTATTTACTGTCTCTATAGGTATTCGAAGCACACCTGGATACTTATTTGTGCTCGTGATTGTACACTCCAATCCAAAATATGAGTCCAGGCTTACTTCGAATAGCCTGATCGAGTATTAAGCGAGTTCAAACAAATATGAAACACAAAAAGCGTATAATTGGTTCACTATAAAAAAAAAAACAATGTCACAGGATTCGAAACTTCAACAAGACCTGAATACAAATTGAAACACACATGAAAGGTAATGGAGTTGGTGTTGTTTTTGTTGTTGTTGTTGTTTTCATAAATAGGGCTACAAAGGTATTTTATCAAAGCAGTTCAAAGGTCAATATAATATACCATAATAAGAGGCAGTAAAATAAAGGAACTGTATACATCTCAAAAAGTGATTCAGTAGGTAAGGTTGGTCACAGGAATTCATACACAGTCTATATGGAAAGAAAGGTTATAATTCTAAAAGCCTGTATACTGCAGTGAATGGTCTATCAAGTGACTCGGTGGTTATTACAAAAACAACAAACCTTATAATAATGTTGTATTGCAGTTACGTAGTCTTACATTTTCTATATGTTGTAAGTAAACCCTTGAAAACAACAGCATGTGTATGAATTTTTGTGGCCAATATTACCATTAAATATTAAAGTATTGTATACACCAATAAAATTAACTTAAGGACCCTGTGATCGTGTATGTATGGAAATTGATGGCTTCTGTTACTTCCTGACTATGCCACGAAACAAGCACCTTCCCTATAAGTGGTGTTTCTTGGCCATATTTGAAGGACTCATTTACCACCAAAATTTTCTGACTACATCATCACAGGGTCCCTTAATAAGAGCACATTAAAAATTCACACAGCGACCACAACTACGGCACAGATCAAAATAATTCATCTACTGTACATCACTCAATATATTCTTACATCAATTATACAGTCTTCAGGAAAAAAAAAAAATTATCTTTCCCACATCACTCACTTCTCTCATCTTCAGGTAAACATTATCTCTCCTGCGTCCTTCAATTTTCACATCTCCAGGTAAGCATTTTCTTTCCCACGTCCCTCATGTCTCTCATCTCCAGGTAAACGTAACCATCTCTAGTGTCCTCTCATCTTCTAGTTAACATTATCTTTCCCACATCACTCATTTTTCTCATCTCCAGGTAAACAATAACCTTCTCACTTCACTCACTTCTTTCATTTCAGGTAAAACAATAACTTTCTCACATCACTCATTTCTCTCATCTTCAGGTAAACATTATCTTTCCTACTTCACTCACTTCTCTCATCTTCAGGTAAACATAAACATCTCTATAGTGTCCCCTAAAAGACCCTGTATCGTGTTTGAAAATTGGAGGCTTCTGATTCCTCCTGACCATGCCACGTAACAAGCTCCTTCGATGTAGGTGAGGTTTCCTGGCAATATTTAAAGGACTAATATATCTCCAATTTTCTGACAACAACACAGGGTCACTTAAACACCTCGGTCATGAACACAAGGCACCTGTATTCAATCGGGGCATTTGTGTTCATTATCGACAACACCAACACAGAGAGAGGGGCGACGGAATATTTGACCTCGACTGTGCACACTACACGACAAGCAGAGTACACACTGTAAATATTGTATGTACAGTTGCGGACATAATTATGAAACACACACACACACACACCTGAAACTGGGCCCCTCATTGAGCAGTTCGAGTTTATGCTTACTGAGGGGCCCCGTTTCAAGTGTGTGTGTGTGTGTGTGTGTGTGTGTGTGTGTGTGTGTGTGTGTGTGTGTGTGTGTGTATCATAATTATGTCCACAACTGTACACCATTCATTCACCCATAGGCAGGAGTCAGTCACTCTTATTACACTCATTTCCTTCAATCTCCGTCCTTCATCCTCTGTTCATTGGCCAGAGTTGTTGCTTCCTTCAGACTCCCTAAACACCAGCTGGAGAACGGAGGAAGTCTTTACCTGGCCAGAGGATGAAGGAAAATGGACAAATGTAGCACCAGTTTCTATTCTAATATTACATACGAGAAAACTTTTACATCGAGTATTAAATTTATCTGTTAATATTACAATCAATAAGGCACTTAGTTAACTTTGTACGTGTGTTTATCATGTGTGTATTCGTTTATTCTCACTATGCTTTATTTCGCATAATTTTCCATATCCACCATTTTCATATTCTATTTCCACTTTTTCTATCTCTTTATTTTCACTTCCCTCAATCATTTTCATCATACCACCACACTGTCAGTTTTATTCACAGTACATGTTTTGTTCTTTCACTC
>JAWQEG010005402.1:2500-5000 GCA_033782935.1 Petrolisthes cinctipes | reverse complement strand
CCTCCTCCCGTCTACCCTCGTCTGTTGCCTCCTCCTGTCTCTCTCTCTGTTCCCTTTCTTGGATTTTGATTTTTTCATTCGTATTTCTGAAATATATTTAAATAAGATTAACCATTATGAATGACTGATGATGTTTTTGCATTTGCCTGACTGCTAAAAATTATTATCCTTAATTTACCTCGACTCTACAAATGTTTATCAAAATACGGTATGTATGTTTAACCTTCTTGCATAGTAGCTACATAAGACTCACTATAGCCTCACATACTACATACCTTACCCACACACACTACCCACATTACCTCCACACCATACCCACACATACTACTCACATTACCTTCACACCATACCCCAGATACAATACCCACATTATCTCCACACCATACCCCCCACACAGTATATACCATACCCATACATACTACCCACATTACCTCCACACCATAACCCACATACTATCCACCCTAATTATATCATCATTATTTGACTGGACGTTGTGACAGAACTTTTGCTGATGACTGTACCGCCAAAACAAACAAACAAACAAACAAATAACACACACACACACACACACACACACACACACACAAACACACACATACACACACACATACACACACTATCCATACATACATACATACACACACATACACACACATACACACACATACACACAAACACACATTATACACACACACACACACACACACACACAGCGTACGTACCGTAGTTGATGGATCCTTTAGAGTTCCTACTACAGGCACAGTGTTCAATGTCACCCCTGGAACACGCTGTGGTCACCTGGTGGGTCACTCCGGCAGACACGATGCTGTTCAGGTAGGCACTCTCTGGGGTGTCTGACCAAGGCCAAGAAGAAGGTAATAAGTTTTTTTTATGTATTTTATATATTTTTTTTCTTCTTCTTTTGTATTTTAATGTATTTTGTATTTTTCTTCTTTTGTATTTTAATGTATTTTGTATTTTTCTTTCTCTTTTTTTAATTCTATTTCGTATCAATTCATTTTATATTTTACTTAATTTTATTTTTATTTTGTCATGTTTATATTTTTATATTCTATTTTATTTTTACAAAGTGTAGCATATTTCAATTTAATCAAGGCAACCTGTTTCATGGATTTGTTTGGAGAATTTGTTTACCCTCAGTTTTGCTAATACTGTTGTACTCCCTTCAGCCCACACACTAAATCCCACAACCAACACAAAACACACACACACACATACATACCACCCCACACCTTACATAATCTAACCCTATATATCCCCCAATACACACGACCTCAATCCACCCCACACCTCACAAAACCCAACCCCACACCACACCACACATAACCCAACCCCATACATCCTCCCCCACACACGATCTCAATCTACCTCACCCATCTCACTCTTCACATAATCCAACCCACGTCACCCACACCAACCCACACACGCACCTCACAAAACCCCACCCCACCCATCCCGCAACACAAAACACAACCCACCCCAACCCACACACACACCACACATAACCCAACCCAACCCACCCCACACAATCACATAACCCAAACCACCCGAACACCACACCACACATCACATAACCCAACCCAACCCACCCCACACACCACACATAACTCAACCCACACACACACCACACATAACACAACCCCACACCACACCACACAACACAACCCACCTCACCCACCACACACCACACATAACCCAACCCCCAACCCCACACACCACGCCACAAATAACCCAACCCCACACACACCACAACCCACTACAACCCAACCCCCAACCCCACACACCACACACACCACCACACATAACCCAAGTCCAACCCAACCACACCTCAACCACACCTCACCTCTCATCAGTATTCTCTTAAGTGATCGTCTATTATCAGTACAGTTCCACCGATGCCCTGAGAACTGCGACTGACACTCCTTCATGGCCTTCTGCGCCCCCTCCAGAATGACGGGCACCAGCTGGGGTTTGTGGCGACATATTTCACTCTGGGGGTCCCTGGCGTATCGTCGTCCCCTCCTTCGGCAGATACGGGAGTGGTCCATAACGGGGCGGTGACCTTGGGACCTGTGTAATGGAGGGAAGGGAGACATGGTGAGTGAGTGCAGGAGTAGGGAAAATTGGATGAGTGGGGAGAGTGGAAAGAGTGGAGAAGTGAGGAGAGTGGAGGAGTGGGGAAAGTGGTAGGAGGTGAGTGTGGTGAGTGGTAGGGAGTGAGTGGAGTAGTGGGTGGTAGTGGTGTGGTAAGATATAGTGAGGAATAAGATGAAGATATGTCGAAATTCACCGTCCTGAGAAAACAAACCAACCAAGCGATTAACTTAGGGACAGAGTAGCCTGGGTGGGAGGGGGGGGGGAAGAGCATGGGGGAGAGAGGGAAGAGCAGGGGGAGAGAGGGAAGAGCAGGGGGAGAGAGGGAAGAGCAGGGGGAGAGAGGAAGAGCAGGGGGAGAGGGGAGAGCTGGGAGGGGGAGTTG